>JAWPHD010001686.1:0-300355 GCA_037043455.1 Cyrtodaria siliqua
GTTTTCTCAGTATAAATGAGGTAAAGTTTCTGTATTTGCTTCACGCCAACACAATCAATACTGTTTATATTTTACAAAACATGTCTTGAAATATAACACTGTGCTCTTAATGCAATAGAGAGTGGAAGCATTATCATTAATCCATTGGCAAAAGCCTGCTCATCAAACGCATTAACGACATAATGAAGCAATTATGTTTCAACAATCCCCTTAACTCCTACGGCTTGTGTGTATGATAAGTGTTCGTGTTATGGATGCAAACATTTCTAAACGGAATGGTGTACTTCTAGATGTAGCCGTACCTTAACTTCTCCATTTTTATTTAACATACTGTGCACGCCTGGTACTGTTTTACTTCCGGTGTCGTAATCTTGAAATTAGTGCTTAAAAACAATTCCAGCACGGAACATGTCAAACACAGGCAACTGATACCTGAGTGAGATTGTTTTAGCAAAAACATAAAGAAAAATGTCATTTCTAATAAACACACACTTTTTTACACAAAGTTATTTTGTTAGGAAGAACAATATACTTTTCAAACGCATTCTGGTTGTTGAATATTGTACCGCATTCTGGTTGTTGAATATTGTATCGCATTCTGGTTGTTGAATATTGTACCGCATTCTGGTTGTTGAATATTGTACCGCATTCTGGTTGTTGATTATTGTACCGCATTCTGGTTGTTGAATATTGTACCGCATTCTGGTTGTTGAATATTGTATCGCATTCTGGTTGTTGAATATGGTTGTTGAATATTGTACCGCATTCTGGTTGTTGAATATTGTACCGCATTCTGGTTGTTGAATATTGTACCGCATTCTGGTTGTTGAATATTGTACCGCATTCTGGTTGTTGAATATTGTACCGCATTCAGGTTGTTGAATAGTGTACCGCATTCTGGTTGTTGAATATTGTACCGCATTCTGGTTGTTGAATATTGTACCGCAATCTGGTTGTTGAATATTGTACCGCATTCTGGTTGTTGAATATTGTACCGCATTCAGGTTGTTGAATATTGTACCGCATTCTTGTTGTTGAATATTGTACCGCATTCTGGTTGTTGAATATTGTATCGCATTCTGGTTGTTGAATATTGTACCGCATTCTGGTTGTTGAATATTGTACCGCATTCTGGTTGTTGAATATTGTACCGCATTCTGGTTGTTGAATATTGTACCGCATTCTGGTTGTTGAATATTGTACCGCATTCTGGTCGTTGAATATTGTACCGCATTCTGGTTGTTGAATATTGTACCGCATTCTGGTTGTTGAATATTGTATCGCCTTAGTATGTTTATTGACAAAAACAGTCTTCAACAGATCTTTTTTCCTCTAATGAAAGCTCTTGTAAAATGTTTTGATTTGATTTGATTGGTGTTTTACGTCATTTTAGAACATGTTAGGCCATATATGACGGTCGAGTTGTTTGTGATAGCGGCAGCCACAACATTTACCTGGGTAGAACCAGTACTGTATATGTATACCTCCGCCATCCGTAAGAGTCGACACTTTCTCACTTGACACGTCGAGCTCCCAGTGCGATTCTTGTAAAATGAGAATGTTCGTTATTTGTTCAAGAAGGCACTAAAATAAACCGTTCCATACGTGCCGCGTATATAGATGTTGCATACGTACCACACATTTTAACACGTTTCTGTGTCGCCTGCATAGCATGGCCGACACTTAGGGATCACTTTGTCCGTTGTCTGTGGTCCGTCGTCGTACACTTGTCGTCCGTCACATTTTAACCTTTAGACATGTCTATTAACTCTGACGTCCATTTCGGCATAGTTAAACTCCTTTTCGTAAAATGTTATTTTGCAATCTGACACGGGTCATAACTTGTCAAAATATTGACCTATGGTCATTAAACGATATACAGTTCATCGTTATCAATAATCCAATGCAGAATTTTGACTCCTTTCATAAACCCTAACGATTTAAAACTGTCTGGCTCATACTGGATGACGGAATGCAGCCTCAGAAATACAATTTGCACACAACAATACATTGTTAATATTAAAAGAACATTTGTCTCACATATCAATTTATTTAATACACACATTAAAAGCGACATAAGTATGCATAACACATTTGTTACTTTCATATGAAACACCTACGCGGGGTTCATCATGTATTAGGAAAAACATATGGAATTCACATTTTAAATGTGTCGTTCATTTTTTGACAGATTCCAGCAAGGAAATTTATGTTTTATTGATTAAATTAAATAAATCAAAGGACTGAAGGTCCTGCGAGTCGCCAAGATTGAACAGTGTCTGTCTTCTTGGTGAGGTTAAAGGTTATGTTAAATTTTACAGGTGTGGCGTATTAAAATGAAATGTTGCTGCTTAGAACATGAGATGTTTTTTTTTGTACTGGAGTAAGCGAGCTGAATTGATACATGCGTTGTTAGGTACTTGTGAAGAATCTGTGTCTGTATTGGTTCAACCCAGCAAAGCATGGTTAGGTTATATGACTGGCGTACATACCGGAAATACCGTTGATAAATCAGACACTCGCGCATTTGTCCAAAGAAAATAAAACAGATCGATTGACCTGCTGGTTTTATTGAATTGAATTGGGTTTTAAGGCGCACCAACACATGAAAAGTTGTATGTCGCCTAACAGGAATGAACATGCCTGGCTCATCCTCCATGTACATGAAGATAAAATATGGAGAATGGGCCTAGAACATCTGCAGAGTTGCTGCACATTTTATTGTAGACACTCCATTTATACTGGAGCCACGTTTATTGTTTTTCTGTGACTGCTCTAGTGATTTGAGCGAGATGGCACCTGAAACAATGCAGTGGTCATGATGAAGACCTTTAATGAGCATGAACAAAAAATGATAAAGTGAACATGAATTTTGATGTGGGGATGGGGGGAGGGTGTGGGGGGGGGGGCGTTCTACCTCTCTGCCTATCCCTCCAACGGGATCTGCAGTGGTGCTATTCTTTGCCCGAAACTACACGGGGCCTGCTGGTTTTATGTTCAAGTAGAAAATTGTAAGGCTGCTCATTTTGACAAGATGGTATATTCCTGACAGAGATACTGAATTTAGTGTTTCATCATTATGCCAGCAAGGAAGCATTTTGTCTTTGTATCTATAGACATCAGGGTGGTATGAAAGAAACAGAAATGTAGTTATGTTGTTCAACTTTTTATTTTAATTGCGAGTACTTGGAGCATGCAAATTGTAAGCAGAAATCAATATAACTGGTGAATAAACATATACTGTTAACTGTAGAATATCTTGTACCGTCTCGTTTTCTTGTGAATATTGGTATATAGCTCAGCTGCTGTTTTAAATCTGTCTTACTCTGCTTTTACTGTTTGTAGACATGTTGTTGTATATAATAAGGAAAACAAAGAAAATGTTTAGAACGAGAAGTTGAGCTATATAAATCCGTCTACAAGAAAAAGAAAGGTTAAAAGTTATTGCAAAGTTAATCAACAATTAAAGCAGTAACAAATATACTTGTGTATTTATTTGTAGTAGATGCCATACTATTTCTCAAAGTACAAGGCACAATTACTACAATATTTACGGACATTTAGTTCCCAATTTGACGGTAAAGCTCATTATCTAGGTCACGTTGTAGGCCATGCACGAGCGGCATGTTTAGCTTACTGGTTTAGAAATTGGGGCGGAAAATGTGTTAATTGATTGCTTTTTTTTCGTCAATGATTGTACATTTTCAAATCTATGGTTCTGAATTAATGGATAATTATCGAGTTTCTGCTGCACAGTTGGCGGAGATCGGGACAGGGCGTTTATTGTGACTAGAGTCTCGACTTAAATCCACACACGACACAAATCCATTGCATATATCATGTTGACGCTGATGAGGTGTCCTGATGAAGATATTAGAAGATATGACGTGATACTTGACAATAGTGTGGTAACCGGTTCAAACTAGACTAACCTCTCTTTAAAATCAATGCAGTGCCATTACGTTTATCTTGAGTAAATAAATACAACACGTTGTTTTCGTTAAGAAACGTTATACTTTATGTCGTACAATCTGTCAAATGCCATCAATGTTTGTTTTAAAACTTACAAAGGTAACCATAACAACATAACTATAGTAAAACAGTCCGATCTTTGAAGAATTGTATGTCCAAATGTATTTGATCCAAATATGATGTCATTTTATGATGGAAAAATATAGAGGATATGTCTTGGTTTGGAGTGAATAAAGGATTTATTTTCACCGAGAAGTGAGCAAACGCATATTTCCACAAATGATTTTACACAAGTAAATATATTTTGGTTTTCTCACTTCGAAATGAAAATAAATTCTATATCACGGCAAACCAACAAATATTCTTTTTATCATATACTCATATACTGGAAACCTGTGCATAAACAATATATTTTCGGAAACGTCAACGACTCGGTATGGTAAAATGGCTAATTTTAACTCGTCATATCGTTTAAAATACTTAACCGATTTCAATAAACTACGGCTCATTTATTACCGTTCGTAGTTAAGAACAGTCTTAATCAAACAGAAACTGATATATATTTTGTATTAATAGTGTTCGTTGATTACCAAATGTCTCCTTTCGCGTTTTGCCGCTAAAGTGTGTCTGACGTCGTGGCGGTTCTATGTACATCTGAATTAGTTTTTACTTATTATATTGCAATGTTATGTGATAAAAAAGAACTTAAACTCGTTCCCATTCCATATAAGATTTGTGAAACTCGTTTTGAATTATTTTTAATTTTAACCCGCCAAAAGGCTTGTTAAAATTAAAATAATTCATAACTCGTTTCATAAATCTTATATGAAATGGGAACTCG
Organism: Cyrtodaria siliqua; assembly: GCA_037043455.1. Lineage (NCBI taxonomy): Eukaryota > Metazoa > Mollusca > Bivalvia > Adapedonta > Hiatellidae > Cyrtodaria > Cyrtodaria siliqua. Next base: position 4,814 of record JAWPHD010001686.1, read on the forward strand.
TTTAAGATCCTCTATATATACCACATTAGAGTTGCCAGTACAGAGTGGCGGCGGAAAAACGTCTGCCCGTGCTTGCAGTCAGAACTGTTATTCGTTCCGATCCTTGGATATCGCTGAGCCCGATATTTATATACATATATCGATGGTACAATCTCAGAGACTTTTGTATTCTTTAATTTCGAATAGGTGGTTCCACTACTCCATCCCTTAAAGGTTTTGAGTATTGTTGAATCATCCCTTAGGATGTGTGGTCTGCCTTTTAATTTAGGACTTTTGATAGGCAGGCTTCATATTAACCTCTTCTCCTAACTAAATTCATTTCGCCCATTGTTTTCTCGTTTAGAGTAAAGCATTTTGTCAGAAACTGGACCATACGCCGCTGGCCATTTAATGGTATGAAAATACAACATCGAAAGTTCCATGTTCACCGTCATATCCATACCATCATCGGGATGGCCTCAAATTGTCGTAATATAGTGGTTTAAAAGATTGAGTTCTGCTCAACCCAGGGCTAGGATGCGTGAACAATAGCAAGCATTTGTAACTATTATTCGTGAACAGTCTCAATCAAACCGAGACTGCAATATTTTTTGTATTTACCGTGTTCGGCGATTTCCAAATTTCGCCTTTCATACTCTTTCCATTATCTTAGTTAAGTGATTATCAATCCACTGATGTAACTTTACTTAATTTACACTGTCCTGTTTTAATGGGATGACAGTAGGGTAAGTGTGAGGTTTGGATTGTGAGAACCGGTTTAAACCCCCAGTGGCCTTTGTTGCCACTGACCGTTCCAAGGCGGTAGCCCTATCGTCAACCCTTTTGTGTTTGTGATGTCGTTTGCATTTTTTATTACTTTTGCCTTCTCGTTTGTCTGTTTGCGTGTTTGTTTTTGCGTTTTGTGGTTGACTGTTGTCCTTGAATGCTGCTTTCCCTATCCGATATTTGTATCTTTCTTCATACTAATTTTCTGAAAAAAACAAACGAAACAAAAACACGGCAAAATGATCATAAAATACGCGACAGATTTTCCAAAACATGTTCAGTTACGTGAATAGTATGTATGCCTACGAAACTTCCAATGTATGGGCATGAACAGACCTGAGCAGGGGCGTAGCTGGCCTTTTTGAAGCTGCAGGTCCGCTTAATTTCTCAGCACTGTAGTGGGTCTGGGCATCCTCCCCCAGAAATATTTTGATTCTTTAGTGTTTCTGGCGCATTCTGGTGCATTTAAAATGCTAATACATACATATTTTTGCTTAATTTTAATTAGACACACCTCCCGCTTCGCAGTTTTTACTGCAGATTTGGCATTACTCAGAATAATCTGCAGGCCTCAGTGCAGCTATGCCATGCGGAGTAATCAAAAAATGTGAACACACTAGTAAATGCCATGAAATGCAGGTCAAGTGTATGAATGTCCAAAAGCAGGGAACAAAATGTTCAAGGCCAAAAAGAAAAATAGGTGTGCTTAACTTTTCTATGCATGCTAACAAATAGGGTAGTTTGGTCCACTGTAGGCATTTTTTTCCAAAGGTCTCCATGAAACCCCACTACATGTGTTTATAAATGTTGAATACTAAATCACTCCGACATAGTACACATGCAAAAAGGAGTGTCAGCAAAAGAATTATTAAAAACTTACCAGTTCAGCATTGTCCAAACAGTCAGTGGTGATATCTGTGTTCCATTTTCGTGCATTTCCTGATGCTTCGGGAGACTTTCCAGCAATTATTTGTATTTTAGCAATAATTATTTCATTCTTGAACTGTGCCAAGACCTGTATAGTTTTCGCCACAGACTGTCAACAGGTGAACATGATCTTGTTGTTGGAAATTCGTAGAGGTATTTTTTTTACCTGAGCACCGTCTAGCTAGCAACGAACATTAAAATGTTTCAGATACCACTGTGTGTTCTTGCTTGCCGATTTTAGTATCTTATCGGACAACACTGTTATTGTCAAACATACCATTCGATAGAATATATAATTCTTCTGTCAAAAACCATATTTATATATTGATAATCATCTTTGTATTTTGTAGAAAAGCCAGCATAGAAACTGTGCGCGTTTTCCCCCACATTTTTGAACGTGGCTTGTCATGAGTATGTATTCGGCAGGACCAAGTAGACTGGTACCCGGTACGCAGTATAGTTTATTGGTCCCCGAATTCACACTCATGATTGCAGGGTTAATGTGAGATCTGTAAATCTGGAAACGTGTAAGAGAACGTTTAAATGATAAGAACTGTCAACAATACTGTCCTTTTGAATGTTTCCAACTTCTTTCTACACGTTTAAATATAGCATACTCTACACTGTTAGCATGAAACTGTCTATTGTCCTTCAATATATAATTGGCGAGTATATGGCAGTATTCTAATAATCATGTGGACTATCCATATTGTCTGCATGGCTTGAACCTTTGTCTCGCGGCTTTTCTAGTCGTACCCTAGATTGGGTTTCTCTTGGGCTGCAACTGATGTGGTTGTTCAGTACACTTCTGGATACGTCCAAGGGTATTTCTGTGTATGATAGTATATATTATATTTAGAAAAACATTTACGTGTATCGTTTCCTAATTACTCTGGATGTGAAATTAGTGTTTTAGATTTATTTTCGATGGGATATACTTTTATTTACACTGTCAATTTGAGCGCTGAAGACATGATAATAGCGAGGTTGTGTACACTTAAAATTTATTAAACTAACCAGTGGGCTATATTACCCACTGACCATTCCAAGTCGGTTACCCTCTCTTTACCACTCTTTCAGTTGTGTATTGTATATTTCATTGTACAGTAATAGTTAATTTTCTCTTTGTTGGTGGTACAATGCGGATCTACGGAGCCATTACCTTTGAGTGCCGTGATTTCTATAGGACCATTTTCTCTCATTCTTTAACTCGTTATGCAGTCCTCAAAATTACATGTATACCAGCGTTCCAACTGTCCACCAGTTACCAATAACTAGCCAGAGCCTATAGAAGGTGCTTACTTTTGTGATAGTGTTTAAAGCTGCATGCTCCCGCCACCGATTGGTAAGGGGTCATATAACGGTGTCTAATCTCTTATCTGTCACGTTCGTCTCGTATTTCAGTACACAAACGAGAAACAAATAGTTGTAGCTTAATTATCAAATAAGTATTAACTAAGCTTCGGCACCTCGTTCTCTGATTAGTATGCCAAATACAATGTCTTGGGCGTGGCGCAGTCGGTAACGCGGTGGATTTGTAACCGGAGGCCACGGGTTCAATCCTCCGTGGTGCCACTGAGTATCGTCGGTGTGTTCTTGTGCCAGACACTTTCCCTTAGCCTCGGATGGGGACGTAAACCGACCGGGCGGTCCCGTGTATCGGTCTATCCTCCGAGCACGTTAAAGAACCATAGGAATCTATTCGATAATAAAAGTAGGGCACGGTTCCCGGATTCCTATGTATCCTTCCCCTCTCTCTGGGGCGGCTCTAAATAACCGACACTGTGTTGATGAGCCGTTAAATAACATTCAATTACCCATTTTACACATTTTGAAGATTGTCTTAGAAACCATTTGCAGGATGATTGGGTATTATGCCAAGATGCACATATTATTTCAGGGTGAAGGTCAAATAGGTGTTTTCTGAGTTGTGGTTCCATATCTACAAAATCTCCAGAGTTTCAAACTTCCCCATACAGTAGTTGAAGATTGGGTATCATGGCAATATGTGCATATGGTCTGAACGTTGGTCTATAGTGATGTTAAGGTCTTTAAGGTATTTAATGTTCGTACTATATGACATTGTATAACTAAGAAGCTACTCCAACAGGCCTAGGCTACCGTTAACTTCGAGAAACCTTTGCACAATTGTTTTATCGTAACCCTGATCTACTTTTAAAACATAGAAGTAATTTAAGGACTCTTCTGCGGCAAGGACTATCACAACCTGACTTCTATGGGGATGTGACTTACAAACTTCAAAAGATCCTTGGTCATAATCACGTTCATACAATCGATATTAAACTTGTTAAAATGTGTAATTTTGCAACGCATTGCATGTTTAGTTGTTGACCCATTTACAGTTCGTCTCTATGCTTTCCTCTTTCATTGTGCGAAATCCGTGGTTATGACTCTGTTAAGCACACTGTCTGTTCGATGTTTGCATATTGATGACATATTGTGGACACTACGATGGCGTCTACCTAAATTCTCAGCGTTTGATGTTTGTCTTAAATCTTGTCTTATCTTGTCTTACCCTTAACGTTCTCTTGTTGCTCTGGCTTCTACCAAATCCAAATCATTGAGTATATGCTTTGTTGCTTTTGTTTTTTATATTTATTTTATACACGATCACTTATGTGTCATTGTACTTATTATTTGTTTATGTGCGTGTTGTTGGTTGACTTAAATGCAACATTTCCTATTGACATTTATATCTACCTTTATATATATTACAACCTTACCGTGTGTCTCTTTAATCGACTTGATCTGTGAGAGGTGTTGAACAGATCCAATAAAACCGAGTCTGTTACTTTTCTCTTATGTTTGTGTCTGTTAACTCCAAGGCATCCCCGTTTCGGTATTTATTGACATTCACATTAGTGTTTGTTTGGGGCTGTTTGGCGGCTATAAATAGTTGCCCCGACTACACATCCAAAGCGTTATATTTACTAGTCAAAAGTCCTAAGTACCCACCTAATAAGTGTCAATAATCGTCTCATTGATTTGTTTAATTCACGCCTGATTGTAGATACGGTTGAACTGCAAAAATACGAGTTTAAATTGTATGTTCTGATTGTTTTTACTCATTTTACAGCTTCCAATTCGATGTGTTTTCTTAGAAATAAATTATATCACTAATACAACCAAATTGTCATAAAACTGCTATTTCTACATACTTTTACCGGCTTTTTTTCTTTTTTTTCTGTAATCTGATGTCGGCTGCAGAAGTGCAGGACATGATAAAAAAGCTAGAATTTACAACATAACCACCAGTTACGATTTTCTGTTTACAGTCTACATACCGGTCATAGTACAAAAAGTTTATTTATTCCAAAATTACCTATTATGTCATACTAAGTCAAAAACACCGCATTTGTGGATTTTTTTTATTGTCTAGCCCGTACATGAATTTTAATCTCTTAGATTTCTATTTTATAATAAATTCCCCATGGACATTCATTCGAAACTAAGGAGTCTCCACTCAGGGTACTTGTCCTTTGAGATCATCCCGTCTTTAAAGTAAATAACCGTTTAAACCGGTTCTAGAGGGCATGAGAGGTGTTTCAACTTATATTACCCCTCATGAACAAACTCAGTCAAACCGAGTATGTTATTTTCTTTCTAGATTAAATGTGTTGCTTCCATTGGATACCTTTTTCAGTAGTTTTTAGTAATTTGTTTATCATGCATTTATGCACTTTTCGACCTTTGCTTATCTGGTCACCAAAACGTTTTTTCCTTTTATCAGGCTAGTGACCTCAGCTTATCTGGTCACCAGAACGTTTTTTTCCATTTATCGGGCTAGTGACATTCGCTTATCTGGTCAACAGAACGTTTTTTCCCTTTATCAGGCTGGTGACCTTGGATTATCTGGTCTAATCTGGTCTTTATCAGGTCTAAAGGTGACTAGCTCTTGATAAATAGAATACTAAGACAATCTCTCTCAAGATTAAGTTTATTAAAGCGACACTATGTTTTACTGAAATAGTACCTACTCGTAACACACACACCTCCTACACTTTTGTTTAAATAATCATGTCTATTCCTATCAGAAAGTAATTACCATATTCGCCCATTTGCTCAAATTAGTAAAGAAAGAGAAAGAAACAACTTTGTATTGTTACTTTCAGTAACTAAACATAACCATAGATATATTCGCCTGGCTCCCGTTCGTTTATTTAGTCTTTGACTAAATAAAATTGTCCTAAGGTGATACTGGCAAGAAATAAAATCGATAGGTATACATCCATTTATCCATATAGGAACACAAGGTGTATGGGTGTATTATTACGGTATATACGTGGGTTTAATTAACTAAGTTATGGCAAACATTAATATAACAGTATACATAGTGTAGAAAGCACGAAAGGCAGCAAAATAAGATGAAAAGAAGTTTTATTAAAGATACTCAGGGCGAAATGAAACCTAACAGGTTGGAATATTCCCATACACCCTGCTAGAAATCTGTGTCAAGAATTGATCACCATTTCCGAGTGATCTTCGTGCAATATTGATAGATATAATTGCAATTATCGTTAATTGCAATTATCGTAACACAAGTTATTTCCCTTAGATTGTATTAAAATGTTCTGAGACTCACGTGCCGGTTTTCTTCGGTTTTAGGAAAGATTGACGAAATATAAGCCTATATCGATTCAAAGAAGCGGTTTGACATATTTCTGAAATGGTACGACTGATAAATTTTGCAAGTTTAGTTAAAATTTTCAAAACAAAAATCGTTGAATTGCCGAAATTGTAAATGTGTCATCTATTATCGCGAATGACCAAATAGTGAAATAAATAAATAAATAAATAAATGTTAATTAAAACCAGGATGTGCACTCTGATAAAACAGGATACAGCAGAATTCATAGAAAAACAATGTTAAATCGGGAATTTCTATAGCTGCCCGCAATTTTGATTTTATTTTTCAGTAAGCTTCTTATTAACATTCACCGGTGGGTAATACGGTAAGGTACACATTGGCTCTTAAACAATCAGAGGATTTTAAGAAAAGAAATGCTTATATGTACTCGGATGAAACAGGAAATACTGTTTAGTGCACATCAATAAATGCAATAAGGAATTAACTCTATTTACTATCTAACAATTTGAAATCATACAACATATAATTTAAGTTATTGCTTTTTGAAACTTTGAAACTGGGAGTTGTACTTATCAAAACGATCGATTAAAGACGGTTGAGTGAATTCGTCAAAAAATAAAGAGAAGCTTCGATTACAAATAGCTACGTTAAGTTCTAAAGCAAGCTTTTACACAGTCTACAATGTGTCCAAACCAAACATGTAAAAAAAAAATAAAATGAAACAATATGATGAATTTGTTTATATTTTAGTTGACATCGACGCCTTTTCCTGTTCTGTTACAACCACGCAAACGTGCTTTATATATCTTACATTAAGATACAATGACGTACTCGTTAGATGAACAAGTACATTAATATTGGACAAATACAACTGGTTGAAGTAATTTTCGTTGTAAACATCTCTGTGCTACATCGATACATCCATTATATGAAAGCAATATAGTATACCCAATTAAGACAAAAGAAAATAAGTACAATTACCACGTGCAATCAAGCCATCCAATCACGCAATGTTGCCTAAGAAGTTTGCTATTTTTGGACCGAACATCGCGCAGTCTTAAGTTGAAGAAAATTACTCAAAGAAATATACCATTTCAAAAGCATTATACAAAGGCATTAGTGATAAGAGTTATATTGCTTTTATGTAATGCATTCTCAGCATGCAAGCATTCGTAAAAGTAGTGTTGATTGCGACATCAAACTTTGTCGCATAGGTAATTATATGACTACATGCATTTCGATTTTCTTTGCAGCAGTATTTTTTTTGTTGATCTTAGCAGACATTAACTGCATTATCCACCACGCGCCTTTTATAAAGAAAATTATAAATCATAATTATCATAATGACATTTCTAACTTGAGTTACGATGAGGGCGTTGGTGACATTTGCCCTGAACGTTCAACAAAGCGAAGTATTTCGGTCAAAAGTATACCCTTTATAGTTTGTTCTCTTGTTTCTCTGGCTTCTGCCGAGTCATTGAGTACTTTCTTTTTGACTTTCTAGGCTTTTACTTTTTATATTCATATATACATGATCATATATGTGTATTCTTATATTGCCTATTAATACTGCCTTGTTTATTAGAGAATATAACCTGACGGGGATATATTTATTTATACTGTCACGTTTTATTGGGATGACAAAAAGGTAAGAATGATGTTTGGTGCTCCCTTGAACCTTGTTTAAATCCCCAGAGGCCTTTTTTGCCACTGACTGTTCCTAAGCGGTAGCCTTATTGTCAACCGTTTTATGTTTGTGATGTTATGTTTCCTTTTAATCATCTTTTTAATAATGCCCCTCTACCGGAAGTGGGGGCATATGGCTTTGCACAGGCTGTCGGTCGGTCCATAATCTTCTTGTCTTTGCGAGAACTCAAGAACAGCTGGCACTACAAACTCGAAACTTGCCTGGATTGTTTGTGTCATGGTGTAGTTGTGCACCTCCCATTTTGGGTAAATTCCATAAGAAATGTGGTTGCCAGGGTAACAAATCATATAAATAAATGTCGGTCGGTCGGTCGGTCGGTCGGTCGGTCCATCTTGTATTTGTGATAACTCAAGAACGGTTGGCACTACAAACTCGAAACTTGGCAGGAACGTTTGTGTCATGGTCTAGTTGTGCACCTCCCCTTTTTGGTAGATTCGCATAAGAAATGTGGTTGGCATGGTAACAAAACATGTATAAAAAACACTAAAAATCGCCTGTCTTTGCGCTAACTCAAAATCAGCTACAAACTCGAAACTCGGCAGAAATGTTTGTGTCATGGTGTAGTTGTGCACTTCCCCTTTTGGGTAGATTCGCATAAGAAATAATTTATTTTTTTCTCCCTTTGTTGGATCAGTTTTACATAGAGTTATGGAGAAGAACTTCAAAAATCTTCTCTGAAACTACAAGAGATAATGGTTTAATTTTATTTTATATCAGCTTTTGGATCCTCTACCAAGTTTGTTCAAATGGTGAATCTGGGGTCAAATTTGGGCCCCGCCCCGGGTGTATCAAGTAGAACGATACAGGCCCTCTTGGGCCTATTGTTTTTAATATACAAGTATGTTGTGATGTTTCTATATTTAAACATAAAGACCATATTATTTTAATATTATTTTTTTTAATTACCTCCCTTTATTGAATGAATATTAAGATTAAATTGATTCTAATTAAAAAAATACATTTATGATTTATTTTCACTCTTTAAACTCCAACTATTAAATAATTTTGACATATGGGATACATTATTTTGATGAAGAATATGCAAATTAAGCAACCCATGTGAAAGCTAAATGTAAAATACCTACATATATATAAGGATAACTGTCAATGATACACCATGATTGAGTTTGTTGGTGGAGGGACTATAAACCTTAGAACTATACACACACACACACACACACTCACACTGACACTATGTATATGTGAAGACTCACTAAAAATTGCTTGGCTTCCATAACTCAAAAACAGCTGGCACTCACAACTTGGCAGTAATGTTTGTGTCATGGTTGTTCAAGGGGGGCATATATGTTTTACAAACATTTCTTGTTATTGTTTGTTTCTGTACGTTCCTTAAATGTAACATTTCCTGTTCGATTTTATATCTACTTTTAATTAATACGTAATAACATGATTGTCTGAACATTTCATATATATCAAGGTGACATCATCTGATATTGTGCCTTACTGTAACCCATCCTTTCTTTCTCGTATACCACGATCGAGCAGCTGCACGTCGTCCAATTAACAAGCGATCGACCTATCTGTCTGGTCCCCTGTCGTACGCTTATCTACATTAACGTCTCTGTAGAATACAGGAATACAGGAATAACAACAGGGAACCTGTTTATCGGCCTATTCCCTAAACATGTCCTTCTACAGGTCAATCGACCAAACAAATATAATTTAGGCCAACATTTGTTTTAGCGTTGTGCGTTATATGTTTTAACGAGATAGTTTTCATAATGTTTCTTTTAGTTTTCTCAGTCTTCAACTGTTCTTTTTTCCTCTAATGAAAGTTCTTGTAAAATGTTTTGATTTGATTTGATTGGTGTTTTACGTCATTTTAGAACATGTTAGGCCATATATGACGGTCGAGTCGTTTGTGATAGCGGCAGCCACAACATTTACCTGGGTAGAACCAGTACTGTATATGTATACCTCCGCCATCCGTAAGAGTCGACACTTTCTCACTTGACACGTCGAGCTCCCAGTGCGATTCTTGTAAAATGAGAATGTTCGTTATTTGTTCAAGAAGGCACTAAAATAAACCGTTCCATACGTGCCGCGTATATAGATGTTGCATACGTACCACACATTTTAACACGTTTCTGTGTCGCCTGCATAGCATGGCCGACACTTAGGGATCACTTTGTCCGTTGTCTGTGGTCCGTCGTCGTACACTTGTTGTCCGTCACACTTTAACCTTTAGACATGTCTATTAACTCTGACGTCCATTTCGGCATAGTTAAACTCCTTTTCGTAAAACGTTATTTTGCAATCTGACACGGGTCATAACTTGTCAAAATATTGACCTATCGTCATTAATTTAAAGACACATTTCGAGCCTATTGTATTTGGGGGGTGGGTGGGGGGGGGGGGGGGGGGGGGGGGGGGGGTATAATGAAGTAAACATTATAACCGTTTTGCATTTTATGTTCACTTGTATATGTTAAAACAACTATGTATAGATGGATTTTCCTAAAAGACCCGCGTTAACAAGTAATAGTTTTTGTAGCACAATATACTCTATTATCAGTTACTTCTCTGCCATGTTTTAGTAAATCTCAAATGCAAGAAACTCATCGGGACTTCAAAATTCAAAAATCGTTGTCATCTGTCAGTGTTTTTGATCACCTGAGCCGAAGGCTCAATGTGATGTTTTGCAATCGCTCTTCGTCCGTCGTCCGTCCATTGTCTGTCCGTCGTCTGTCGTCGTTATCTTTTACTTCTGACGACTTTTTCTCAGAAACCGCTTGTCGGAATTCAACCAAATCTTATATGAATTCATTAAACTGGATTTTATAGTTGCACCAACAGCTAAGGTCATTTGGCGACATTCCAGCTTTTTATTAGTGGAGGAAGACCCCAGGTGCAAACCCGGGCATTTTTTCATGCACGGGCACGCACCTGAGTAGAACCACCGACGTTCCGCAAGCAAGCTGGATAGGTTGATACTCAAATACTAAACAGTCCTGGCCCCATGGGGAATCGAACCCACAGCGGTGAGGGACATGTGATTTCAAGTCTGAGACCACTCGACCACGGATGACCCCACGTTTATGTGAAGCATCATTATATGTTTGTTCGAATGGTGCACCTGAGGTCATAAATGCCCCCGCAATGGGGCTTATCAGTTTCATTTAACAAATCTTAAAAAATCTTCTGCAAAAATACAAGTGCGGACAGTGGTTACCATATCCGTATGGACAACCTCATATGGGCCATAGGTGGAACTAATATTAATATATGGTGCAGTAAAATTATCACTTCTAGTTCGTTTGTTGTTGTTTGTTTTCTGATATTAATAATAACAACAAGAGAATCGGTAGAACCGATGGATGCATCCCGAAAGTTACACAGAAAAAAGTAATGTTTAATGTGAGTGCTTCCTTATTCAAAATGAATCCGTATGGAACTCTGTTAGTATGCTCCGGATAAGATTTTTCAAAAAAGGGAGATAATTAAAAAGTAGTGAAGCTAGAGTTATGGTTCCTATGAACTGCACTCCGTCTCATTGTCCTAATCATTCACACAAACTTTAATCAAGCATACTTTTTGAGTTATGCTCCGGACAAAAAGTGTGACGCACAGACGCACACACGGACGGACGGAAAAAGCGGCGACTATATGCTCCCCCATAATAAACAATCTAGTGTTTTTAGTTACAATATATTTTAAATAAAAAACTAAGGTAATAGTAAATGAAAAGAAAAAACTGTGATGGGGCCTCAATATAATGTCTCTGTGGTAATCAGTCAGCGAGAAGTAAGCAGTTAAAAAGCATGCTATCCGTGATTTTTCAACGACCACATTCAGTTGGGAAATGTGTCTTTAAACGATATACAGTTCATCGCTATCAATAATCCAATGCAGAGTTTTGACTCCTTTCATAAACCCTAACGATTTAAAACTGTCTGGCTAAGGAATGCAGCCTCAGAAATTCAATTTGCACACAACAATACATTGTTAATATTAAAAGAACATTTGTCTCACATATTAATTTATTTAATACACATATGAAACACCTACGCGGGGTTCATCATGTATTAGGAAAAACATATGGAATTCACATTTTAAATGTGTCGTTCATTTTTTGACAGATTCCAGCAAGGAAATTTATGTTTTATTGATTACATTTAATAAATCAAAGGACTGAAGGTCCTGAGAGTCGCCAAGATTAAACAGTGTCTGTCTTCTTGATGAGGTTAAAGGTTATGTTAAATTTTACAGGTGTGGCGTATTAAAATGAAATGTTGCTGCTTAGAACATGAGATGGTTTTTTTTGTACTGGAGTAAGCGAGCTGAATTGATACATGCGTTGTTAGGTACTTGCGAAGAATCTGTGTCTGTATTGGTTCAACCCAGCAAAGCATGGTTAGGTTATATGACTGGCGTACATACCGGAAATACCGTTGATAAATCAGACACTCGCGCATTTGTCCAAAGGAAATAAAACAGATCGATTGACCTGCTGGTTTTATTGAATTGAATTGGGTTTTAAGGCGCACCAACACATGAAAAGTTGTATGTCGCCTAACAGGAATGAACATGCCTGGCTCATCCTCCATGTACATGAAGATAACATATGGAGAATGGGCCTAGAACATCTGCAGAGTTGCTGCAAATTTTATTGTATATTTATTTATACTGGAGCCACGTTTATTGTTTTTCTGTGACTGCTCTAGTGATTTGAGCGAGATGGCACCTGAAACAATGCAGGGGTCATGATGAAGACCTTTAATGAGCATGAACAAAAAATGATAAAGTGAACATGAATTTTGGTGTGGGGGTGGGGGGAGGGTGGGGGGGGGGGGTGGCGTTCTACCCTCTGCCTATCCCTCCAACGGGATCTGCAGTGGTGCTATTCTTTGCCCCGAAACCACACGGGGCCTGCTGGTTTTATGTTCAAGTAGAAAATTGTAAGGCTGCTCATTTTGACAAGATGATATATTCCTGACAGAGATACTGAATTTAGTGTTTCATCATTATGCCAGCAAGGAAGCTTTTTGTCTTTGTATCTATAGACCTCAGGGTGGTATGAAAGAAACAGAAATGTAGTTATGTTGTTCAACTTTTTATTTTAATTGCGAGTACTTGGAGCATGCAAATTGTAAGCAGAAATCAATATAACTGGTGGATAAACATATACTGTTAACTGTAGAATAGCTTGTACCGTCTCGTTTTCTTGTGAATATTGGTATATAGCTCAGCTGCTCTTTTAAATCTGTCTTACTCTGCTTTACTGTTTGTAAACATGTTGTTGTATATAATAAGGAAAACAAAGAAAATGATTAGAACGAGAAGTTGAGCTATATAAATCCGTCTACAAGATCAAGAAAGGGTAAAAGTTATTGCAAAGTTAATCAACAATTAAAGCAGTAAAAAATATACTTGTGTATTTATTTGTAGTAGATGCCATACTATTTCTCAAAGTACAAGGCACAATAACTACAATATTTACGGACATTTAGTTCCCAATTTGACGGTAAAGCTCATTATCTAGGTCACGCTGTAGGCCATGCACGAGTGGCATGTTTAGCTTACTGGTTTAGAAATTGGGGCGGAAAATGTGTTAATTGATTGCTTTTTTTTCGTCAATAATTGTACAATTTCAAATCAATGGTTCTGAATTAATGGATAATTATCGAGTTTCTGCTGCACAGTTGGCGGAGATCGGGACAGGGCGTTTATTGCGACTAGAGTCTCGACTTAAATCCACACACGACACAAATCCATTGCATATATCATGTTGACGCTGATGAGGTATCCTGATGAAGATATTAGAAGATATGACGTGATACTTGACAATAGTGTGGTAACCGGTTCAAACTAGACTAACCTCTCTTTAAAATCAATGCAGTGCCATTACGTTTATCTTGGTTGTAATTTACATGAGTAAATAAATACAACACGTTGTTTTCGTTAAGAAACGTTATACTTGACGTCGTACAATCTGTCAAATGCCATCAATGTTTGTTTTAAAACTTACAAAGGTAACCATAACAACATAACTATAGTAAAACAGTCCGATCTTTGATGAATTGTATGTCCAAAAGTATTTGATCCAAATATGATGTCATTTTATGATGGAAAAATATAGAGGATATGTCTTGGTTTGGAGTGAATAAAGGATTTATTTTCACCGAGAAGTGAGCAAACGCATATTTCCACAAATGCTTTTAGACAAGTAAATATATTTTGGTTTTCTCACTTCGAAATGAAAATAAATTCTATATCGCGGCAAACCAACAAATATTCTTTTTATCATATACTCATATACTGGAAACCTGTGCATAAACAATATATTTTCGGAAACGTCAACGACTCAGTATGGTAAAATGTCTAATTTTAACTCGTCATATCGTTTAAAATACTTAACCGATTTCAATAAACTACGGCTCATTTATTACCGTTCGTAGTTAAGAACAGTCTTAATCAAACAGAAACTGATATATATTTTGTATTAATAGTGTTCGTTGATTACCAAATTTCTGCTTTCATATTCTTTTTATTTATCACATTGTCCTTTCATATTCTTTTTTTATCACATAACGTCCCTTGTTAGCAGTGTCGAACATCCATTTAATTTTCTATTGTATGACACACGTGTAATACAACCTGGAACGATTTTGATTGGTTGAGTTAAACCTGTAACACTACGCAAGTTTATTAACTGAAACTATTTTATTTATTATAAATTCACCCAGATCTGAGTCATAAACTTATCATTTGTGATAGCTTATAAAAATAATGCACGTTATATAAAACATTGTTGTTGGTTTGTTAAAAAGTCGGCGTAAACTGTTTTATACGCAACGTTATGTGTGAGACGCGACGTTACGACGTGACTTATTTTATGACGTTTTGGCGCTAAAGTGTGTCTGACGTCGTGGCGGTTCTATGTACATCTGAATTAGTTTTTACTAATTTTATTGCAATGTTATGTGATAAAAAATATCTTAAACTGGTTCCCATTCCATATAAGATTTATGAAACTCGTTATGAATTATTTTTAATTTTAACCCGCCAAAAGGCTTGTTAAAATTAAAATAATTCATAACTCGTTTCATAAATCTTATATGAAATGGGAACTCGTTTAAGATCCTCTATATATATCACATTAGAGTTGCCAGTACAGAGTGGCGGCGGAAAAACGTCTGCCCGTGCTTGCAGTCAGAACTGTTATTCGTTCCGATCCTTGGATATCGCTGAGCCCGATATTTATATACATATATCGGTGGTACAATCTCAGAGACTTTTGTTTTCTTTAATTTCGAATAGGTGGTTCCACTACTCCATCCTTTAAAGGTTTTGAGTATTGTTGAATCATCCCTTAGGATGTGTGGTCTGCCTTTTAATTTAGCTAGGACTTTTGATAGGCAGGCTTCATATTAACCTCTTCTCCCAACTAAATTCATTTTGCCCATTGTTTTCTCGTTTAGAGTAAAGCATTTTGTCAGAAACTGGACCATACGCCGCTGGCCATTTAATGATATGAAAATACAACATCGAAAGTTCCATGTTCACCGTCATATGCATATCATCATCGGGATGGCCTCAAATTGTCGTAATACAGACGTTTAAAAGATCGAGTTCTGCTCAACCTAGGGCTAGGATGCGTGAACAATAGCAAGCATTTTTAACTATTATTCGTGAACAGTCTCAATCAAACCGAGACTGCAATATTTGTTGTATTTACTGTATTCGGCGATTTCCAAATTTCGCCTTTTATACTCTTTCCATTATCTTAGGTAAGTGATTATCAATCCACTGATGTAACTTTTCTTTATTTACACTGTCCTGTTTTAATGGGATGACAGTAGGGTAAGTGTGAGGTTTGGAGTGTGAGAACCGGTTTAAACCCCCAGTGGCCTTTGTTGCCACTGACGGTTCAAAGGCGGTAGCCCTATCGTCAACCCTTTTAACGAAAACACGGCAAAATGATCCTAAAATACGCGACAGATTTTCCAAAACTACGACTTTTCTTTTAGTAAGACCATTTCCAAGCTAATGATAATTATACAGTTAATAGTCATCATTCTTGTTGGTGATATTAGAGTTTGATTTGTCGAGTTGGGCGTTTTCACGGGCTTTTGATATACAGACCAACCCATTTTTCTTGAGTAGAATGTATATGACTTGGACCGAAAGTAGTACCATCAATAGTGTTAATTGAGGTTGTGTAATTGATTAAGCGAATGAAGGAGGTATATGTGTAGGTAAGTGCTATACTGTGTAGAGCTAACATTACGGTCTATGTGAAAATAAGCTAACATTACGGTCTATGTGAAAATAATACAATTCCATATGATAAATTATTTACTGTGTTTTATTCTGCCAGCTGGACACTGCCATCTTGTTTTGTAACGTTGCTATACGTTCGGTGGAATATGTTTGAGTTAGTAGATATACCTGTTAGTCAAAGGTGACATAATACATTTAACTATACTGGAGATGGGGACCATACTATATTAATATACGCAAGATTGAACATCGAGCAACAAGGTGGACCTATATTTGATGACGTGATATGTGCATTAGTTTAAAGCTGGGAGGAGATCC
Source organism: Cyrtodaria siliqua (assembly GCA_037043455.1). Classification (NCBI taxonomy): domain Eukaryota; kingdom Metazoa; phylum Mollusca; class Bivalvia; order Adapedonta; family Hiatellidae; genus Cyrtodaria; species Cyrtodaria siliqua. The sequence continues at coordinate 21,385 of JAWPHD010001686.1, forward strand.
CCGTCTATATAATGATACATATGTAACGGAGTTGGGAGGAGATCCCCGTCTATATAATGATACATATGTAACGGAGTTGGGAGGAGATCCCCGTCTATATAATGATACATATGTAACGGAGCTGGGAGGAGATCCCCGTCTATATAATGATACATATGTAACGGAGTTGGGAGGAGATCCCCGTCTATATAATGATACATATGTAACGGTGTTGGGAGGAGATCCCGTCTATATAATGATACATATGTAACGGTGTTGGGAGGAGATCCCGTCTATATAATGATACATATGTAACGGAGTTGGGAGGAGATCCCCGTCTATATAATGATACATATGTAACGGTGTTGGGAGGAGATCCCGTCTATATAATGATACATATGTAACGGTGTTGGGAGGAGATCCCGTCTATATAATGATACATATGTAACGGAGTTGGGAGGAGATCCCCGTCTATATAATGATACATATGTAACGGTGTTGGGAGGAGATCCCGTCTATATAATGATACATATGTAACGGTGTTGGGAGGAGATCCCGTCTATATAATGATACATATGTAACGGAGTTGGGAGGAGATCCCCGTCTATATAATGATACATATGTAACGGAGTTGGGAGGAGATCCCCGTCTATATAATGATACATATGTAACGGTGTTGGGAGGAGATCCCCGTCTATATAATGATACATATGTAACGGTTTTGGGAGGAGATCCCGTCTATATAATGATACATATGTAACGGTGTTGGGAGGAGATCCCGTCTATATAATGATACATATGTAACGGAGTTGGGAGGAGATCCCCGTCTATATAATGATACATATGTAACGGGATGGGAGGAGATCCCCGTCTATATAATGATACACAATGTAACGGAGTTGGGAGGAGATCCCCGTCTATATAATGATACATATGTAACGGGATGGGAGGAGATCCCCGTCTATATAATGATACATATGTAACGGAGTTGGGAGGAGATCCCCGTCTATATAATGATACATATGTAACGGTGTTGGGAGGAGATCCCGTCTATATAATGATACATATGTAACAGTGTTGGGAGGAGATCCCGTCTATATAATGATACATATGTAACGGTGTTGGGAGGAGATCCCGTCTATATAATGATACATATGTAACGGTGTTGGGAGGAGATCCCCGTCTATATAATGATACATATGTAACGGAGTTGGGAGGAGATCCCCGTCTATATAATGATACATATGTAACGGTGTTGGGAGGAGATCCCGTCTATATAATGATACATATGTAACGGTGTTGGGAGGAGATCCCGTCTATATAATGATACATATGTAACGGAGTTGGGAGGAGATCCCAGTCTATATAATGATACATATGTAACGGGATGGGAGGAGATCCCCGTCTATATAATGATACACAATGTAACGGAGTTGGGAGGAGATCCCCGTCTATATAATGATACATATGTAACGGGATGGGAGGAGATCCCCGTCTATATAATGATTCATATGTAACGGAGTTGGGAGGAGATCCCCGTCTATATAATGATACATATGTAACGGAGTTGGGAGGAGATCCCCGTCTATATAATGATACATATGTAACGGTGTTGGGAGGAGATCCCCGTCTATATAATGATACATATGTAACGGAGTTGGGAGGAGATCCCCGTCTATATAATGATACATATGTAACGGAGTTGGGAGGAGATCCCCGTCTATATAATGATACATATGTAACGGAGTTGGGAGGAGATCCCCGTCTATATAATGATACATATGTAACGGTGTTGGGAGGAGATCCCCGTCTATATAATGATACATATGTAACGGAGTTGGGAGGAGATCCCGGTCTATATAATGATACATATGTAACGGAGTTGGGAGGAGATCCCGGTCTATATAATGATACACATGTAACGGAGTTGGGAGGAGATCCCGGTCTATATAGTGATACATATGTAACGGAGTTGGGAGGAGATCCCGGTCTATATAATGATACACATGTAACGGAGTTGGGAGGAGATCCCGGTCTATATAATGATACACATGTAACGGAGTTGGGAGGAGATCCCGGTATATATAGTGATACATATGTAACGGAGTTGGGAGGAGATCCCCGTCTATATAATGATACATATGTAACGGTGTTGGGAGGAGATCCCCGTCTATATAATGATAGAAATGTAACGGAAGTAGGAACAGTATTATAATATACTAGCAGCGTATACACATACAACATTGATAACACCATTTATTGAAAATGATTCACATGTATTTTAATATTTTGTAAAATGAATAAAGATGATTTTAAAAGATTGTTTGGTTTATGAACTGGCGCCTAAATGTATTTATCGTCGCAGCCTAAACCAGCTGGACACAATTCTCCATCTGGATGTAAATAATAACGTTATATGAGCGGGTGGAAAACGGTTCCCACCAAGACAGATGTGTCTGGAAGTTATGGACCTGGCTCACGTGCTTGGCCCGTCATCAAAACTCACTGGAGGCCCATCATCTCATCAACCCTCACAGGAAGTTTTTGATGATCGCAAACTCTCACTGGAGACGCGCATCATTCTATATTCATCAACGCTCACTCGAGACACGCATCATATCATCATCTAGTATCATCACGTTATTAAATCTCAGAGTGTTTAAGTTACTAGTGATAACTTTACACGTTATTACAGGAGAAACATCAACAACATCTACATTTCGCTTCATCTTTAGACAGTGCATTCTATACAGTGCACCAAAGTCGTATACGTAAATACAAAACAATTTCTCGCCTATTTATTCGCTTGTTTTTCTTGACAATTGTATGTACTCATATATTTGACATATTTTAAAAATTGCGTTAAACATATTTAATGCACCACAGACATTGAATCTGTCCTAAGTTAATCCCAACAACTCATGGCCAATCTACGACAAACATCGATATGGTTAATGTGTTCTCCCACAATCCTTGTAATATGTCGTTAATATTGGAAACAAACCCGATAACATAAGATCAAAATATAACATTTCGATAACAGATGGTAAAAATACTAGCCAGATAACAGATCTTCATCAGACAGGCAAAATAACAGATGGTCAACAGACATAAACATACATGTGGTCACTTTTATTTAATACGACATTTGCTCAGTTTAATGCAGTCCAACATTAAATTTCATATGCGTAGCTAGACCACAGTTATTGGAAGCATAGCACGTGAATACGCCGACGTATGTTTGGTCAATGTCTAGGATGTACAAAGTTGACGGATCGTTTTCGAACGCCTCTGCATCTTTAAACTACAATAAAATACGAGCTTAATGTTAACAAATGGAACCTGTATCACACATGTGATATGGGATAAATGTAAAAGATTAATATAAGGAAAACTGACTTAATGAAAGCGATAAATGCAAGTATTTAAAATAAAACACAAGCTAGACGTAAACTGTAGGTATACCTATATCAAATATATGATCGCATAGTGAAACATAGAACAACACGCAAGCAACAAGAGCTTGCCGTAAACGTTTAATATAAATGGCTTTAATATAACGCCAGCCTAATGTAAACAGATAAAGCAGAAAGTACAATGCAAACGACACACTTAAACTGCGATCTTTATGTAACGGTTAAACCTTTCAATGACGGAAACGTCGAAAAACTAAAAATCGGAATAGTACACAATCCAAGAAATTCTGTAAATATGTTTTACAGGAAATGTTGATTTGCTACGGACGAAGGACAACATACTATATATAGTATAAATTTGTCTGGAAGTTGGCCTTTGACTGGTAAAACTAAGTCATGCTGCATAAATTTTAGTCCTAAAATCAACAATGCAACCTGTATCGTAGTTTATTTATAAATTAAGACAAACGTACGAACCATGTGGGGTTGCCAAAATACTGCAGGGTATGGATCACCAGTTGCGTTGCAATGGAGAAAAACAGATCCTCCTGCTGTCCAACTTCCTTCAACGTTGATACTACGTATTACTGGTTCTATAAAGACAGAAAAGATCGAGATAGAATAAATATCTCTATAGGCCATCGGGCTGATGGTTACATATCCTTTGCCTACCATCAGGTTATTAATTTCAAATTAAGAAATGATACAGAGGTCCCAAACAGACTCCGTGTCACCTCGAGGGTTTTGAAGGTATTACGCAATGCCTGCATACACGACCGCCATATTACAATTGAGTAAACGGCCATACATATAGAATAGATATAAAAGTCGAACGAACAGGAAATATAGCATTCAAAGACCACAGTCACCCGCAAACACGCACAGAAATAAACACCAACTACAAAGATAGATAAAAGCCAAGATATGACATCCCAAACATACAAGGGTTTACAATAGGGAATCCGCCTTGGAACGGTCAGGGGTAAACAAGACCGTTGCGGGTTTAAACCATGTTCTATGGTGCACCAAACCTCACTTCACCCTACTGTCATCCCATAAAACGGGAAATTGTCATTAAAGATATCCCCGCCAGGTAATATTCTCTCACAAACAGGGCAGCATTAATAGGCAGTATTGTTACCTATATGTATACATGCATTGTAAACATGTTAACAATGTACATGCAAATTATTTATGCAAATTCATTTATGATGATGTGGTCTGTTTTTCATTGGATTATTTTATTCAAATTCATTTATGATGAAATTTGGACAATTTTCATTGGACGGTTTTAGTGGGGGAACCCTTCAGGAAGAGTCTGTGATAGTATATAAACATACTCTGGGAGTTGAGTTGAGATTAGATTTCAGTATTCTTCAATAAAGTTAATTTTGATTTGGATGTTTTTATAAAATATATTTGTGAGAGGATTTACTTATTACTGTGCTTATTCAAAATAACAGTGAATTAGGATATTTGGACTAAACCAGAATTATTGGAAATTAATTTAGTCTAATTTAGACGTTGCGTATAAAAGAGTTCGTGTTTCACCTCTTTGCAAAATAGCACTTTACGCCAACTTTTTAACAAACCAACAACAATGTTTTGTATAACGTGCATTATTTGTATAAGCTGTCACAAATAATAAGTTTATGACTCAGATCTGGGTGAATTTGTAATAAATAAATAAATAAATAAAATAATTTCAGTTAATAAACTTGCGTAGTGTTACAAGTTTAACTCAACCAATCAAAATCGTTCCAGGTTGTATAAGACGTGTGTAATACAATATAATATTAAATGGGTGTTCGACACTGCTAACAAGGGACGTTATGTGATAATAAATAAAACTAGAAAGCAAGTACTCAATGATTTGGCAGAAGCCAGAGCAACTAGAAAACAAGCCGTTAAGGGTAGGACAAGACAAGATTTAAGTTACCAAAGAAACCGATATCGCACGAGTATTGTGCTTTTATTATCCACTACCAATCTTACATTCTTTTTACCTTTTAGTTAAATATATCACAATATCTACTTTGCAATATGTGGAAAAGATATGACTAAGTTTGGCTATTTTTAAAATATATTTCGAATCCCACTTGGAGCTCGACTTGTCAAGCGAGAAAGTGTCGAATCCTACGGATGGCGGGAGGAATACAATACCGGTTCTACTCAAGAAAAATGGGTTGGTCTGTATCTACCACGCTAAATCGACCGTCATATATGGCCTAACATTAGCTTAAATGACGTTAAAGACCATTCAAACAAAAAATAATATATCTGTGAACGTTGTATACTGATCATTACGTATTAAATGTTCAATTTTTAACGCTATTAAATATTTCGTTCTTAAAACTCTGCCTTTCGAACAAAGCCCTCTACCAATATCGATTGATGCTTCGCTCTAGAAATATCTTAAAGTAGCTATCCCGCCAACGACATTTTACAAAAGTTATGTACACTGTTTCTAAACCTATTAACGACGAGGTATATAAATTTACAATTTCATTTTTATAAAAACTGGAATTCAATCAGTTTAAAGTGTCAGAAAAACACCATTGGAAAATTGTTTTTATAGGGTCTTTAAACGTCAATTGTGCAAGACGTTATTCACTTTTTATACTTTTTATGATGGTGAGACAAATATATTTTCAAAACTATTCCTTTTATGTTTAGAAAACTAAGAATGAAAAATTTATTTTTGGAAAAATACATATATATAACTTACATATTTTGAGAATCCAAACCCTATAGACACAATATAACGGTTTTTACCAGCCAACCCCAACACCAAAACTGGTGTGGAATTAAGAGTTACCAATTCTTGATTAATTATACGCATAATTCAATAACGGGTACTTTAAGAATACATAAAAAATCGTATACGTTCAATCGGCACATGTGCATTAATTTATGAACGATACACCTGGATAGAGTTCTGATATACGGTTTTGTAGTGTAAATTTGTCATTATTTGGCGTGTAGGTTTCTTTAAATTGTTAACTAACCGTTTGGATACCGCACTGATGCTACGCTCTAGATGTATGTTAAGAATGCATTGTTGCCTCACGTTAAAATAAGGTTAATTAGTTAGCACAGATAACGTATTCAAACCTTTACATCCGTCGGTAACAGATCCTAAACAATGCTGTTGATCCAACTCGAATAGGGGATTCAAACCACAGTTTTTTCCGTCACCCTTTGCTATCGGATTTGGACAGTAGCGGACCCGTTGTCTATTGCCCGTTACATTATAGGCAGTTGAGCACCTTCCCCAATGTTCCCATGGACCCATGCTGTCTAATTGTGATGTGGGACAGCACAGATCATCTATAAATAGAAAATGGTCATGAAGGGGTATTTAAATAACAAAAACAAATGAAAAGTGAAATGGATTCTAAGATATTATTTTTAAACAAAACTGGACTACTTAAAAATGAAGATAATGATGATATCATTGAACGTCGTATAAACAGGCAATTTCTTTTCTGCGTGAATTTAATCTCCCAGATACCTTTCATATACATAAAGTAGCATTTATCCTTTCTTCTTTCAGCAGCATTATTTGTTGTTGTCGATAATAACGTTGAAACATTAGCCTTTTAGTATATAACTAGTTTCCTGGTTAACATGTTACTGGACATTTTGTATGTAATAAGTTACCATGTACATTACGTGGTCCTGCCTTAATTCAATTAAGTGATGGGAAAACTTATAGTAGCAGGATTTTATAACGGGTATTTCGACAATAAAACATGTTTAAAAACATTATTTACAGAAAAAAACGTGATAAGCTGTTTACGACAAACATGAATGACAATGTGAATAAGGCATAAAGGCATATGATGTCACAAATACTAAAAGGGTTGGAACGGTCAGTGGCAAAAAGGGCCGCTTTGGGGTTTTAACCAGGTTCTAGAGTATGTGGTCCCGCCTCAAATCCATTAAGAGATGGGAAAGCCTATATAAGCAGGATTTTATAAAAGCTATTTCGACAATAAAACACGTTTAAAAATATTTTTTCTGAAAAAATACGGTAACCCTTTTAAAATAACCTATTAAATGTTTTAATTTTACAATAAGCAAACTTTAAAAGCCAAAATTAATGTGTCTATTTCATACCCAAGTCAACCCCGTTTTCGCTTCTTGGAGAAGGGGTTGGATGGGGTATGAAAGTTAATCCTCGGACCATGTAATGAGAATGGTATTTGGATTTGACACGTCACTGAACATTTGTATATATAATTTTTCCACGTATAATGGTATTTGAATTTTACATGTTACTTGACATTTACCAGACATTTAGTATGTAGTTACCTTGTAGACAAATTACTTGACATTTATAATCTTATGCCGTTTCTTTAAAAAAACATTACATGACCTTTAATATGTAAATACGTTAAGTTATTTTGAAGACATTGATCTTGACATTACTAGATACCTGGTAAACAAGCTACTTAAAAATTACTAGTTACCTGGTAAAAATGCTAATTGACATTACAAGATACCTGGTAAACAAGCTACTTGACATTATTAGTTACCTGGTAAACAAGCTACTTGACATTACTAGTTACCTGGTAAAAATGCTACTTGATATTACTAGTTACCTGGTAAACAAGCTACTTGACATTACTAGTTACCTGGTAAACACGATACTTGACATTACTAGTTACCTGGTAAACAAACTACTTGACATAACAAGTTACCTGGTAAACAAGCTACTTGACATTATTAGTTAACTGGTAAACAAGCTACTTGACATTACTAGTTACCTGGTAAACACGCTACTTGACATTAATAATTACATGGTAAACAAGCTACTTGACATTACTAGTTATCTGGTAAAAACGTTACTTGAAATTACTAGTTACCTGGTAAACACGCTACTTGACATTACTAGTTACCTGGTAAACACGCTACCTGACATTACTAGTTATCTGGTAAACAAACTACTTGACATTACTAGTTACCTGGTAAACACGCTACTTGACATTACTAGTTACCTGGTAAACACGATACTTGACATTACTAGGTACCTGGTAAACACGCTACATGACATTACTAGTTACCTGGTAAAAATGCTTTTTAACATTACTAGTTACCTGGTAAACAAGCTACTTGACATTACTAGGTACCTGGTAAACACGCTACATGACATTACTAGTTACCTGGTAAACACGATACTTGAAATTAATACTTGCCTGGTAAACACGCTACTTGACATTACTAGTTACCTGGTAAACAAGCTACTTGACATTACTAGTTACCTGGTAAACAAGCTACTTGACATTACTAGGTACCTGGTAAACACGCTACATGACATTACTAGTTACCTGGTAAACACGATACTTGAAATTAATACTTGCCTGGTAAACACGCTACTTGACATTACTAGTAACCTGGTAAACAAGCTACTTGACATTACTAGTTACCTGGTAAACAACCTACTTGACATTACTAGTTACCTGGTAAACATGCTACTTGACATTACTAGTTAACTGGTAAACAAGCTACTTGACATTACTAGTTACCTGGTAAACAAGCTACTTGACATGACTAGTTACCTGGTAAACAAGCTCCTTGACATTACCAGTTACCTGGTAAACAAGCTACTAGTTACCTGGTAAACAAGCTACTTGACACTACTAGTAACCTGGTAAACAAGCTACTTGACACTACTTGTTAACTGGTACACATGCTTCTTAACATTACTAGTTACCTGGTAAACAAGCTACTAGTTACCTGGTAAACAAGCTACTAGTTATCTGGTAAACAAGCTACTTTACATTACTAGTTACCTGGTTAACAAGCTACTTGACATTACTAGATACCTGGTAAACACGTTATTTACCTGGTAAACATGCTACTTGACATTATTAGTAACCTGGTAAACAAGCTACTTGATATTACTAGTTACCTGGTAAAAATGCTACTTGACATTACTAGTTACCAGGTAAACAAGCTACTTGACATTACTAGTTACCTGGTAAACAAGATACTTGACATTACTAGTTACCTGGTAAATTGCTACTTGACATTACTAGTTACCAGGTAAACAAGCTACTTGACATTACTAGTTACTGGTAAACAAGATACTTGACATAACTAGTTACCTGGTAAATTGCTACTTGACATTACTAGTTACCTGGTAAACATGCTACTTAACATTACTAGTTACCTGGTAAACAAGTTACTTGACATTACTAGTTACCTGGTAAAAATGCTACTTGACATTACTAGTTACCAGGTAAACAAGCTACTTCACATTACTAGTTACCTGGTAAACAAGCTACTTGCCATTACTAGTAACCTGGTAAACAAGCTACTTGACATTACTAGTTACCTGGTAAACATGTTTCTTAACATTACTAGTTACTTGGTAAACAAGCTACTAGTTACCTGGTAAACATGCTACTTAACATTACTAGTTACCTGGTAAACAAGTTACTTGACATTACTAGTTACCTGGTAAAAATGCTACTTGACATTACTAGTTACCAGGTAAACAAGCTACTTCACATTACTAGATACCTGGTAAACAAGCTACTTGACATTACTAGTTACCTGGTTAACAAGCTACTTGACATTACTAGTTACCTGGTAAACATGCTTCTTGACATTACTAGTTACCTGGTAAAGAAGCTACTTGACATTACTAGTTACCTTGTAAAAATGATACTTGACATTACTAGTTACCAGGTAAACAAGCTACTTGACATTATTAGTTACCTGGTTAATTGCTACTTGACATAACTAGTTACCTGGTAAACATGCTACTAGTTACCTGGTAAACGTGCTACTTGACATTACCCGATTACCTGGTAAACAAGCTACTTGACATTACTAGTTACCTGGTAAACAAGCTACATGACATTACTTGTTACCTGGTAAACGTGCTACTTGACATTACTAGTTACCTGGTAAACGTGCTACTTGACATTACTAGTTACCTGGTAAACACGCTACATGACATTACTAGTTACCTGGTAAACGTGCTACTTGACATTACTAGTTACCTGGTAAACATGCTACTTGACATTACTAGTTACCTGGTAAACAAGCTACTTGACATTACTAGTTACCTGGTAAACATGCTACTTGACATTAATAATTACCTGGAAACATGCTACTTGACATTACTAGTTACCTGGTAAACATGCTACTTGACATTACTAATTACCTGGTAAACATGCTACTTGACATTACTAATTACCTGGTAAACATGCTACTTGACATAACTAATTACCTGGTAAACACGCTACTTGACATTACTAGTTACCTGGTAAACAAGCTACTTGACATTACAAGTTAACTGGTAAACAAGCTACTTGCCATTACTAGTAACCTGGTAAACAAGCTACTTGACATTACTAGTTACCTGGTAACCATGCTACTTGACATGACTAGTTACCTGGTAAACATGCTACTTGACATTACTAATTACCTGGTAAACATGCTACTTGACATAACTAATTACCTGGTAAACACTCTACTTGACATTACTAATTACCTGGTAAACATGCTACTTGACATTACTACTTCGAGGAGTAACAGCCAAAACCTACTATCGCTGTATATTGAAATTTTTCAGGAGCGCATTCTTTCTATAACAAATTTGTAAAAGTTTACATTTTGAAATTTTGATCTTGCAGTTTTACCTAAAAAAATAAGCTCTATCATATTTTTAATGACTAAAAAAGTAATATTAATGTTAAGTGGGTCAAAACTGATAATCTTGTTTTGGCAGTCGCAAACTGGTGTTCTGATCATTTTACTGTACTGTACCAGCCACGTTGTTCTATAAAATGATATCTGCTTCTGGCCGGCGTTATTTGAGCCGGAATTGGATATTATTGGGTATGCCAACACATGCTGTAATCAGATAGCCTAAATGGTAATTACATATTTTTCAAAAAATGTGTGCTTTTAAAATGCCAAAACCAGCCATATGATTGTACACTATTCTGCCCGAAGCATAAGTGGGAGAAAAACTAAAACAAAAACTTGCCAACAACACTTTTATTAAGATAACTGTATATGGCTAGTATTGAAAGTAATCAAATTCTTTATTAACACGAAGCATAAACATGCCATAAGTCTATAGAGTATTCTGATTTTGACTGCTCTTGAATTAAATGCTCTGTTTTTATATTAAAATAAATCCATCGAAATACAGCATATCAAAGAATGATATATAACTGATTAATAATACAATTATCTTTACCCTGCCTATATAAATCTGTATATTTTTCATTTTACATGTCCATTTTTGTAGTCAAAACACACCAAACCTTTGTAAAAATGTAAATTAAGTATTGCGTTGATACAGGTAATACTCTTTTGGTAAGTGTTATTTGTTTAAGTTTCTTGATTTTCAAGTTATCAGCAAAATTTTGCAATCACTTGTTTCTTTAAACTAATCATTTTCAGGCCAATTACTGTCATCGTCTTCAATCATGTCCGGTTCAGGAAGTCTGTCCACCACATTTTGGTTTGAAGGCAAGACTCGATAGTACTCATGATAATCTGCAGGAATGATTCCTGACTTGCACAACTGGATCAAATCTTTCTTTTTGGCTGATGATATTGGAATCTTGCTTTTGTATTTTTGAGGAAGATCTTCGTAACTGGGCTGGTTTCGTTTTGAGCCCAGGAGTCGAACCCTTTAATATTCATCTTTGTCGATTTCATACTTGAAATAACATGATTCAGGATCGTCTTTTGTATACCTTGTCCACCTCATTTTCGTCCAGTTTACCTTTATTCCAGAGTCAGTCCTTCGAGGAGTTTTAACAGTCTGGTTTGTCATTTCTTTAAAATCTATAAAGTCAGTGTACTTCATAGGCACTATAGTGTAAGGATGTCTCCTTCTTGCCATATGCAGAATTGTGTCCCACTGAGATGGTACATGAATCTGAGTTTTCTTTTTTGCAAACTCGATTGCTGCATGCATGGCATCAACTTCCATGTGTGTATGTCCACTTTCTAGAAATTTATGGTCAATGATTTTGATGCGCTCGATTGAAGTTACAGCACGTAGAGGCAGCCAGCAACAATTTTGTTTTTGTTTTGACCACAACAGGCATCTGAATACAGGACTACATGATCTACATTTGCTGGCAAGGATTTCAGGTGGTGAAGAAGGCATGTTGATATCTCAGAAGAGCCTCTTTTTCTATGTACTTCAGACCAAACGTAGCAGCTTCCTTTTCCGTTCCCTAAGCTATATACTGACAGATTGTAGCATCAAAATTTGCGCATGTAATACATAACACTTACAAATGAACATGGAGTGTAGAGATTGCAGGTCAAATGTAGCTACATGAATATTTGAATTACTTTTTGCAGCTTGTTTATCTTTATTCTTTTCCTCTCTAGCTCGTTGCTTTCTAGCTTGGTGTTCGTTGAATTCCTGTCTTTGTTCACTTGTAGCTGTTCCCTGTTGTTCAGCATTGTAGAACTGCGAACAAGAATTGCATTGGTCTTTCTTCGGTACATGAAATGAAAGATTGTATTGTTCATTAAATATTCTTCTATACTTTGAGAGTTTAACCGGTTGTCTTGAATTAACGTCACATGTTTCTTTATAAAGTTCATACATTCTAGGAAGGGTGAGTTCTTTGCCGAGGGATATTGTCTGTATTTTTTTGCTCACAAACACTTCCTATTGTTTCATCTAACAGTTTATTATGTGGCTTGTGTTTTCCTCGTTTGTCCGATCCTTTAAAGCATCCGCCATCTTTGTTTTGCGGTGCATGGTCAATGTACGCTTTTCCAACACCCAATGTTACGATGAAAAATTGTTTCACACCGAGTGATTTTCTTTCTCAATTTTAAAAGAGTATTTTTTTGTAACATTTTCCAGTTTCATCTAAATATGTTCTTGTTTTACTTTCATTAACTCTTGCACAAATGTAATCTTTTTTTCTCTAATAAGTGTCCAAAGCCCAAAATGACTCAAATAGGTTATGTCTCTGGTCTTCAGATATCTTTCCATTGCATTTAAAACGACATTTACCACAGTCTTTGGACTGTAGAGTTTTAGCAAGCATCTTTTTCCCAGTTGTCGATACATATTCTTTCCCACTAAGTCTTAATTGTTTTCTATTTTTTTTTCCAACATTCAGGTGTTGCTTTTCTTTTACGAGTTAGTTTTTTCTTCACAGGTGGTACAAATATTGCCGACTTTCTAGGTGTTTGGCAATTTCAACATGCTATTTGTGGGTTGTGCTCCTGTAACTTCATGCTCATTAATCTGTTCCTCACGTTGTTCGTAAAGTGCTAAATTGGAGACAATATTTTCTGTTGTTTCAGGCTCATTAATCTGTTGCTCACACAGTGTATTAGGATCTTCATCCATAACACACTTTGCTGTTGTTTCAGGCTCATTAGTCTGATGCTCACGTTGTTTGTAAGGTGCTAAATTGGTTGTTTTAGGCCCATTAATCTGTTGCTCACACAGTACATTGGGAGCTACATCAAAGACACATTTTGCTGTTGTTTCAGGCTCATTAATCTGTTCCTCACACATTGCGTTAGGAGCTATATCAATGACACACTTTTCTGTTGTTTCAGGTTCATGAATCCGTTCCGCACACGGTGCGTTAGGAGCTATATCAATGACACACTTTTCTGTTGTTTTAAGCTCATTAATCTGTTGCTCACACATTGTATTAGGAGCTTCATCGATGACACACTTTGCTGTTGTTTCAGGCACATTAATCTGTTTATCACACAGTACACTAGGAGCTACATCGAATACACACTTTGCTGATGTTTCAGGCTCATTAATCGGTTCATCACATTGTTCATTAGAAACTACATCGGCAACATTTTCATTATCAAATATATATTCATTGTCTGTCCAGTCACTCCAGTTGTCATCATCCATCTGTAATATAAGAATATTTGTCATTACACAGTGTATATTCAAATGACCAAGAACTAAAATAAATGCACTGGTATAATAATAATATATCAAGATTTGTTTCATTGTTCAATGCATTTGTCTTGAAATCACTTGCCCCTCACCGCTGTAGGTTCGATCCCTCAGGGGCCTAGGAATCTTTATGTGAGGAAGCTATCCAGCTGGCTTGCGGAACGTCGGTGGTTCTACCCAGGTGCCCGCCCGTGCACAAAAATTGCCCTGTTGGTGCGACTATAAAATCCAATTCAATTCAATCCAATTCAATGCATTTGTCCCATTACAAAGTTAGCTTGAAGACGAATACTTAAATTAAGATAAATATTAAGTTTATGTTTAATATAGAATGCAAAAAAACATAAATAGGCACACGCATTAATAAAATAACTTGAGCTGAAATTCACACACTATACAATTTATCAACTTAAACAGTTTTAAAGAAACATTTATTTTGTCATGATTTATTTGATTTATTTGATTTATTTGATTGCAATTTAATAAGTTTATAAATACCTTTTTACACCAAACTGTTGAAGTATTTTATATAAAATTGTCCCAGGAAAACCATTATAAACTATACACATCCAGCTTCAAAGCACAAGAGTTTGTATTAAGTGCACATTCCAAATGTTCCAAACACAAAACTATTGAATATTGATATGGCTGGAATTAAAAACTAATTATCTGCATAATGCGAGGTAAACTAGCCTGTTTAAAGCACACATACACATAGTGACTTGACAGGGGTTAATTACTGCCACACTCTCTCTTCATAATGTATCATGATATGGCTCTGAAATTATATGCATTTCTATTACACATACAAAAGTCATGTTTTTAAAGAACGATATGGCTGTATAAATTAAGATGCAGTTTACCAGTTTTGCAAGCGCCAGTATATGATACATCCACATAGCATGTTCTGGCTGGCCTTATTTCATTGAAAACATACACATGTTTCCAGTCAGAACCAGCTTTATCTATAAAGAATGTTCTTGTCGCCTGAAAAGTGTTGCTATTAGATCAAATTAAGAGCTATATAGATTAAGCTGTTTTTTGTTTAAAAATAATATGAGATATGAGATAACTGGTTTGGTTTTTGTTCAATATCTCATAAACTAATTATTTTAAAGTACTCAAATTTTGAGACAAAATGTAAATTATATTTTAACATTGTTTTTTGCAAAAAGGTGAAAATTGACAAAAACGGTCGATAGCAGCCTTTGGCTGTAACCCCTCGACTTGCCTGGTAAACACGCTATTTACCTGGTAAACACGCTACTTGACATTACTAGTTACCTGGTAAACAAGCTACTTGACATTACAAATTACCTGGTAAACATGCTTCTTGACATCACTAGTTATCTGGTAAACACGATACTTGACATTACTAGTTACTGGTAAACACTCTATTTACCTGGTAAACACGCTACTTGACATTACTAGTTACTGGTAAACACTCTATTTACCTGGTAAACACGATACTTGACATTACTAGTTACTGGTAAACACTCTATTTACCTGGTAAACACGCTACTTGACATTACTAGTTACTGGTAAACACTCTATTTACCTGGTAAACACGATACTTGACATTACTAGTTACCTGGTAAACACTCTATTTACCTGATAAACACGCTACTTGACATTACAAGTTACCTGGTAAACACGATACTTGACATCACTAGTTACCTGGTAAACACTCTATTTACCTGGTAAACACGCTACTTGACATTACTAGTTACCTGGTAAACACTCTATTTACCTGGTAAACACGATACTTGACATCACTAGTTACCAGGTAAACACTCTATTTATAAACAAGTTACTTGACATAACTAGTTACCTGATAAACAAGCTACTTGACATTACTAGTTACCTGGTAAACAAGCTACTTGCCATTACAAATTACCTGGTAAACATGCTTCTTGACATCACTAGTTACCTGGTAAACACGCTACTTGACATTACTAGTTACCTGGTAAACAAGCTACTTGACATTACAAATTACCTGGTAAACATGCTTCTTGACATCACTAGTTACCTGGTAAACACTCTATTTACCTGGTAAACACGATACTTGACATTACTAGTTACCTGGTAAACAAGTTACTTGACATAACTAGTTACCTGATAAACAAGCTACTTGACATTACTAGTAACCTGGTAAACATGCTACTTGACATTACTAGTTACCTGGAAAACACGCTACTTGACATTACTAGTTACCTGGTAAACATGCTACTTGACATTACTAGTTACCTGGTAAACATGCTACTTGACATTACTAGTTACCTGGTAAACACGATACTTGACATTACTAGTTACCTGGTAAACACGATACTTGACATTACTAGTTACCTGGTAAACAAGTTACTTGACATAACTAGTTACCTGATAAACATGCTACTTGACATTACTAGTAACCTGGTAAACACGATACTTGACATTACTAGTTACCTGGTAAACAAGTTACTTGGCATAACTAGTTACCTGGTAAACATGCTACTTGACATTACTAGTTACCTTGTAAACAAGCTACTTGACATTACTAGTTACCTAGTAAACAAGCTACTTGACATTACTAGTTACCTGGTAAACAAGTTACTTGACATAACTAGTTACCTGATAAACAAGCTACTTGACATTACTAGTTACCTGGTAAACACGCTATTTACCTGGTAAACACGCTACTTGACATTACTAGTTAACTGGTAAACAAGCTACTTGACATTACTAATTACCTGGTAAACAAGCTACTTGGAATTACTAGTTACCTGGTAAACAAGCTACTTGGCATTACTAGTTACCTGGTAAAAATGCTACTTGACATTACTAGTTACCTGGTAAACAAGCTACTTGACATTACTATTTACCTGGTAAACAAGCTACTTGACATTTCGCTATTTCCTTCGAGGCACCATTGCAATCTGTGATTTTACACACTCTGTCTCTGAACTTTGATCCCACACCACACTTAGAGTCACAGGTAGACCAAGCGTTCCACGATTCCCAGTGACTTCCTGCGTAATAATAGTTCGCAAAGTATGAGCAAAGTCATGCATATATAAGTAAGGTATAAAAGTCGAACAGAAGATGTAGCATTCACAGAATATAGTCAATATATAAAAGCATAGAAAGCCACAAAGTAAAAGTACTCAATGACTTTGCAGAAGCCATAGAGCAACAAGAGAATACACCATCAATTATACCACAAGACAAAGTTTAAGACAAACATCAAACTGTACCGTCCTTTCAGGATTTAGATAGACTTCATCAATGGGTCCACAATGTGTTCAATCATCGTACAATCAAAGAGGAAAGCATAGTGACAAAAACTGTAAATGAGTCAACCACTAAACATGAATTATTATAAAAAAAACAACACACATACAATTCCACAAAGTGATTTGACAGAAGCCAGAGCAACAAGAAAAACACGATTAAAGACAAATATCAAACGTTGTCATCAGGTAGCCGCCATTGAACATGCTTGAGGCACGTATTGTACGCTCCCCAGAGACGTCTCGAGTCAATTCATTATAAAACCTTACTAAGTAAAAGGAGTGGATTTAGTGCATATTACATCTATATCTGTACGGTTTGTTGAGGGGTGGCCCACCCCGACCCTCACAGACCTATTACGGGGTAAATAAATGGATTACCATTAATTTGGTGATCGAAATTTAAAAAAGAAGTGTTTGCTTATGTATCTTTCCATAATAATTATGTCGATTTAAACACTCTTCTTTTGAACGTTTCAGTCAGAATCACATAATACCCAAGCATCCGAGATCCACAGTGACCTCAATGGAAACATAGTTTCATTAGTCTGGTTCACGTACCCAGAGGTATATTAGATTAAGCAAACTTCTCTTAGTCTAGTTCACATACAAATTATGTTCGCATCTATGTTTATTAAATCTAAAAACTGCGACTTTAAGACTTACGTACATCTTCATGACATATATAATGCTCAAGGCTGGTGTTTGCCTTTTTCGGTTTGGAAGAAGCATGTTAAACCGCTTTGTGTATAGTTGATACATAGAGAATAAAATAAATGGGTACTTTCATATCACACCCTACATCAGGCCCGAGACACCATATCAGCCCGCGAGCTAACGGCTGATAAGGGTCGAAGGACTGCTATAGAATGTGATATGAAAATAAACATTTGTTATTCTATTTATCATATACTTCAGCAATAACTTTGTTGAACTGTCAACTTCAGCTAACTTAGTGCTGTGTGGCGGCCGTAAAGAGTCGTCCCGACTACAAAACAGTAGTGTTATTATTTACTGGTCCTTTGGGATCATCAAGCGCAGTCTGTGTTGCTTTAAAGTAGAATATCGCTTAAGCCGATGCTAGGAGGCGTGAGATGTGTTGCATCTTAAAATTACCTCTCATGAACAGCCTCAATAAAACCGAGTCTGCTACTTTTCTCTCTTGTTTGTGTTTGTTGCTTGCAAGGATCACCTTTTCAGTATTTACTAGGCTGTTTTCCAGGACGGAAACAATAATGTTATCAGTGTAGGTAAAGTGCGAATCGAATTTGAGTTTGTAGATATCAACACGCTAGTTTGTAGACAGACATATGATGGTTTGTAGATTTGGAAACCCATATTTGGCAAATAATCGTGATTTTACAATCGTATTCTCCTTTATACTGTACACTGCCTGTCTGTGTTTTACATTTACACAATGCCCGAGACTTTCAAGTGACCACATCGAGTTTACGACATGGACATCTGAATTTGATATTATCAGGTTGTTTATACGGAAAGAACTTGTATATATCCACTTTACTGCCTTATATTTCATCTAAATACAGTTGTTGGATCAGTTCAATTGTATTTCAGTATGTTTCTTATAGCGTAAAGCCAAAATATATGTTTTGTCTGATTTGGTTTGTAGATGTTAACATCTATCGAAGCGAGTGTTTGTTGAAGTTAAGCGCTATTTTTTTCGATGTAGAGGCACGGGTTTGTTTTACATTAGAGCATTTTCTTATAGGGTACATATTAACATTTAGCTCACCTGTTCCTTATGTTCAAAGTAACAGTCGGTAAAATGTAACTTTTTATTAATTTTATAACATCTAAACGAAAATTGCCAGGGTATATTATGTTCCGCTCAACGGTTTTCCCATTCTTCCGTCAATGGTCTGTCTGGTGGTTAATTTGTTTTGTTAAGTTCAACCATTTGCCCTACATAATTCGAATTTCATTGAAATATGAAATATATAAACTAAAACAATTAACGGTCGCTCTATATTGTTTAAAATAGTTTTTGTTAAAGTTCTGAGCTCATGATTACATTACGTGGTCCCGCCTTAATTCCATTTAGCTATTGGAAAGCTTAAAGACAGGATACTAGCGGGGAGTGTGTACACATACAATCATTCAAGCTAACCTGTAGGCTTTATTGCCTACTGACCGTTCCAAGTCGGTAACCCTGTCTTCACCACCCTTTCTGTTGTATTTTGTCTTTTTCATTGTATAAATATTTAAATATTGCTCATTGTTTGTAGTACATTGCGGACCTACGATGCCATTTCCTTTGGACGCTGTGGTTTTTATAGGACCTATATCTCTTTTTTATATTAGCAGGATATTATAACGGACATTTCGACAATAAAATACCTTTAAAAAACATGTTTACTGACAAACTTCGATAACCTATTTAAAATTACCTATTATGTTTCAAGTTTACAATATGCGAACTTGTTAAGCCGAAATTAAGGTTGTATTTCATACCCCAGCCAACCCCGCTTTCGATTCTTGGAGAAGGGGTTGGCTGGGGGTAATTCTTGGAGAAGGGGTTGGCTGGGGTATGAATATTAATACTCGGACCATGTAATGTTCGTGGACATATCAATGTTAATTTACCAGACACATTTAAGTAAGAATACACACATATCTTCAGTAATATACTGATTAATTAAATACAGTAAAATTGTATATTATAGAAATTCAGCAATACCTAAATGATCATATTTTTGCTGTACAATTGGTTGATGAAATAATATAAATGCTGTGTGCTTCATATGCAAGCCATAACTTCATTCATTATTATATATATAATAATAATATTTCATATCGGTGTATCTCTTTTATTAATTCCATTGGAAGTGTAATTACTTTGAATTTACATCAAACAGAAATAATAATATGTATATACTATGGCAATACACATAAATGAATAATTATGTGTAGCCTTGCTGTTTGTGAAATATTCTATTATTTCCAGCTAATATTACAATATTTTCAGGTATGTATATCTATGCTTTGAACGGGTTCTCAGAATACCAAGTAAATGTGTAGAAAACCTCTCAAACAGAAAAACAAGCGTTTAACTGAGAATAGTATTACGTTGAAGTATAAGACACATTTAGTATTTTGTATAATTTAACTATGCCCCGCCATAAAAATGTTGCCCTTGTCCGATCGTACGTACGTACGTACCTACCTTCTGATTTTACATTCAAGTTTTTGATTAAGTCTAATTCACAGACACCATGAGAGAAATATGTTCACACCAAAAGTATGTCATTGTTAATGACCTTGTCCTAACGTTTGCACTTTGTTAATTTACATTTCAGTTTTACATTGAAGCCTGTGGTGAAATTAAGTATAAAAGTCCAACAGGAAATGCAGCTTTCACAGAACACCAAAACACGCAAAAAGACAAACATGAATGGCAATGTCAATAAGGAGTCTAATACACCCGCACTATATAGCCTAGTTTAAAATATCTCGTTATATTGAATGATATATCACTGTAATTTTTGCAACGTTAGGAGAATAAGCATTGCGCATTGCGCGTTACGCATTGTAACGTATGCAACGTTAGGAGTGTAAGCAAAGCAATGCGAAAGATTTCAAATGTGTGCGTTATTTTCACATTTTAGGGGTATTAGAATAGAAATAGAACATCGTTCACTGTGAATTATCTATAATATATCACGGTTTGTCGTTCAATTGTAAAATTATTGTTTACAATTGAACTCCAAACCGTGATATATTAAACGATAATTCACAGTAAACGATGTTCTATTTCTTAAATAAAGGCATATGACGTCACAAACACAAAAAGGGTTGACAATAGGGCTACGCCTTGGAACGGTCAGTGGCAAAAAAAGCCACTTGGGGTTTAAACCATGTTCTAGGGTACACCAAACCTCACACTTACCCTACTGTTATCCCAATAAAATGGGACAGTATAAATAGTCCATTTTTCAGACATCAATGACCGTATAGCTTTCCATGTTAATATAGTGTTAGTACTTTGTTCATTTAGTCCATTGCTCACACAATTACAGCTTGAGAGGTTTCAACACCTTCACCTAAGGAAGGCGTGGTAGATGTGTCAAGAACATATTGTTAGTTATATTTTGTTTGTTTCTTTGTAGGATTATGTACACATTTTGCTACGATCGTAGTAGAAAAAACAACATGTGAGTTATATGAAGATTGCACAAACGTTTACCTTATTAATACATGCGTTATTTTCTATGTTGTTTGGCAGTAAGTGTCTATATATATAAATGTAAAAACTACATGGTTAATTCTTGTCTAAATAATGAATATACCACGAGAAAATAAGAAAAGAAATACTGAAAAGGGGATCCCTTGGAAGCAACAAAACAAACGAGAGATAAAAGTTGCAGACTCGGTTTTACTGAGTCTGTTCATGAGACGTAATGTTAAGTGCAACAGCTCTCACGCCTCCTAGCACCGGCTTAAGCGATATTCTACCTTAAAAAAGAGTATGATAATGGACCTTTGGAAACGGCCGAGCACGAAACATACGAATTATTGCAGTCTCGGTTTGATTGAGACTGTTCATGAGCGATAGTGACATATGCTTGCTACCGCTCACGCCCTCTAGCCCCGGGTTGAGCAGAACTCAATATTCATAAAATCAATAGTACACAATTTTAATCATCCCGAAGATGGAATGCATACGGCGGTGGATATGGAGTTATTTGCTTCCCCATGTCGTACGGCGTATGGTCTCAGTATCTAATAAAATTAAATGCCCCGAAGAGCGAAATAAACATAATGGAATTCAGTTGGGAGCAGCGGTTATGATGCCTGCGTATCACAAGTAACAGCCAAAAGACTAAATTAAAAAGCAGACAACATATCCTATAAGTGGTTAAACAATACCCAGAGCCTTTTATCGGCCGGAGTAGTGGAATCACCGAATCAAAAAATAAGTAAGAAAACAAAAGAAATTGAAAATGTACCACCGATAACTAAATATAAGTATCGGGCTCAGCGATCTCTAAAGATCGAATGAATAACAGTACTGATTGCAAGCGCGGGGAGACATTTTACTGCCGCCACACTGCACAAGCAACGCCACTGTGCTATAAAAAAGCAGTATGATAATGGACCTTTGGAAACGGCCGAGCACGACACATACGAATATTAAAGCCACACAGATTGGGCTTGACGATCTCATAGGACCAGTAAGTAATAACACTACTGACAGTTATAAAAAGTCAACAAAACCCTCGAAAAACTAGCGCTTATAGCTAAGATACCATCAAGCAACAAGTGCCTAACTTCAACAAACCAGCGCTTATACATCTACAAACTTGTCTAGATTTTATTGAAATAAACAATTAAGACAAATATAAATAACTATTTCGGTACATAATACTACAATATATCATTTAATTAAACAAGTATGAAAGAAACATATATGTTTCACCATAACTCAACGGAAATGACTTGACTAGTAATGCTAAGAAGATGAAATAAAAGAGATGATTAACAAATTTATAATAAACTCAATGATATAGAACCATCCGTTGATGAAATATGAACCGCTAGTGACCATTCATTTTCTGAATTAGACAATTTCAATTTCAATGGCATTCATTTTGAATAAAAATTCGGGGAAAAAAACGTCGTGTATATCTACACTTACGCGATAGACGTGCACACATCAGAATGGGATTACATCTCTTAATAACATTATTGTTTTCTCCCTGGAAAACAGCGTAGTAAGTTAGCTGAGGTTGACAGTACAACAAAGTCATTGCTGAAGTATATGATAAATAGAATAAAAAATGTATATTTTCATATCACACCCTATATCAGGCCCTCGACCAATATCAGCCCTCGAGATAAAGCTCTCGGGCTGATATGGTGTATCAGGCCTGATATAGGGTGTGATATGAAAATACCCATTTATTATTCTCTATGTATATTAATATTGGAGCTTATTACGAAGAAACACAGTCGTTAGACCCAAAGACAGAATATAGTGTTGGACACGCTAATGGTATATTGCAGAACACATCTCATATTACAGTCTGATTGTAAAATATTCGGTAATGCGACATCATAGATAGATAGATAGATAGATAGATAGATAGATAGATAGATAGATAGATAGATAGATAGATAGATAGATAGATAGATAGATAGATAGATAGATAGATACTTTATTGACTTAGACTTTTACAGTTTCTCATCATTACATACATAATTATAATACATAATTATAATCACATGACAGGTTACACATACTTCTACACACTCACTGATAGTTCAATTTTCAATACTCCTTAATTAATCATAGCTCATATAAATCACACATGTTAATCAATAATCCAAGGATATCAAAAAACAAAAGGAATTATATATAAAATAACAATTTATGTGAGGATGTACTTGAATATATTTTAAGAAATAATATTTGGAATAGAACATCTGACAGTAAACGCCTCTGACAAATATTTACTTAAATTAAAAAGTTCTTTCTTCTTTGAAGATTGTAGAAGTGTTATAAATTTAAACATATTTGGCCTTTGTATGTAATATTTTCTGATATATTTCTTTCTAATATCATTATAAGCTGTACAAATTAAAACAAAGTGAAATTCGTCTTCAATTTCAGTTGAATTACATATTTGACAAACTCTTTCATTTCTTTCAATCCTATGTCTTGCATAACGACCTGTCTCAATTCTTAAGCTATGTGAAGATAAACGTTATTTAGTAAAAACACTTCGTAATCTTTTTATACATGTATTGCTTGGTGTATGTATGTGTGTCCTAAATATGTATCTATATGTTGACTTTCGTTTATTTTAAATTTTAAAATTGTATTATATGCTATAAGTATATGTATATGCTCTCCCGTACCTTGGAAGAAATAAAAATCTATATACTAGGGAACATGTGTCGGCTAATGTAGCCAGGCTGAAGCTAAATGCATCTGAAAGGTGATAGCATGTAAACACTGACTGTCACACCCTTTGTGCGTATATGACAGAATGGAATAGAAAAGATCTTCATTTCTATCACGCCTAAAATGACGCAAACATGATGTTATATATACATAGTTTTTAAATTCACCAGCATGTTGGATCTCAAATAATTCTTATACACGAGTATTGGGTCAAAATAGGGCTATTTGTTTTGGTGAGTATATAATATATCTATATCTATCTTAAAATACACACGTTCACTACATACGTTCTGACCTTGAGAATCTTGGTGTGGCTTCGTTACAGGGAGCGATGTACCGCCAGTTGTTAATATGGTAACTGGGTGTATAGTAGGAGGTTTTGCTGTGAATACTCCACCCGATGACGTAGCAGTAGATTTTGTTATAGACGTAGGTGAGATTGGTGTCTTAGTGGGTGTACTTGTCAGGTGAGGAGCAGTATGTACATGGTTGTTACAAAGATCCGTAGTACAACAGTTGGAACAGGGGGATATTCCATTATGTGTCCCAGTCTGTACACCTGCCTGACATGTCTATGGAATAAAAATACATGGACTATTATCATAAGGCATGTCTATATTCGAACAAAAACGGTCTAAACCAAACCAAATAGCAATATATAAATACGAGCAGGTGAACTGTTCATCAGAATGTTTCACCATACCACATGTTTTAGTTTACAATGTAAGTGCACGCTTTTCATCTGCATCATGTGTGTATTGAAAGTACATGGCAGATGGTTTTTTACAATGGTACACTCCGAAATGTTGACAATGTGATAACATCGCTGGATAAATGGACTATTCTATGGATCAATTTATTTCACATAATAAACAAAACAACCTTGATTGAAACTGTACCAAACTTTTCGGATATAAAGGTCACAATTTCAGACATATAATTATTCTTTCTAATATTATGTTCACATCAATAGTGTTGAATTAATGTCATGCACTATATGGTTGGCATTGTTCGTGCATAAATGCGTATTTCGTGGCACATTTCATTTGGCCATACCCATCGATTTTGGATTGTTTTATAAGATGGCCGACCAATAGTTCTAAACATGTAGCCATTTACACTAATTACACGAGCATTAAAATGAAAGGCATCATACATTTCAATTAAGCTTGTTTCAGTGTATTTTCAATTCTTTAATGTATAGCATATTAATTACACAGAGATGTATACATATTCAGATACTATAGAACAGTGTATTATAGGGCAAGTATTAGATACGTTAATAGGCAGGTCATTTTAGCCTTAAATATAGCCTAAGGTAAAAGAAATTGGCACAGAAATTATTTTTACTGATCCCTGGTTCGAAACAATATACAAACAAATATATCCAAAGTCCTCATCTCAAATCACGTGCTAAATATGATTTTTTGGGGTAAAAAGTCAAAAAAGTGAAGAAAATCACTATTTTCTGGAATAAATTTATATCCATTCAGAATATTAGTAAAACATGTATTTATATATGAAATGTTATTGTTAATATTACATAATATTAAGTTTAAATGGAAAAAAAGTATAATTATATATCAATACCTGTTTTTGGGTCCAAAAACTTTTTCTTTTTTTTAAAAAATATATTTTTTAATTGTTTTAGGATAAGATTAATAAAAAATAGCATGAATTCAAATAAATTGTCACTGACATTATTTTAACTGATTATGGTTCCCAAAGATATAGAAAACAATATGTCCAAAATCCTCCTCTAAAATCACATTCTAAATATAATATTTTTGGGGTAGAAAATTGTAAAAATGAAGAAAAATCGCTGATTTTAGGAATACACCAAGTATAAAATCAAAATCTTTTTTTTCTTGTAATCAATTACCGTACTAACTAAATAATACTTGTTCAAGTCGTTTCGGCATATATATATATAATTATGTTAGGATTGTTGAGTCCAGCAACACTTCATGTGTAATCAGTAGACTTCAAACTATAATCTTAGTTGTCATAGACATAGAAGGTTAGGTATGTTGATTTATCAGTTTGTATTTTACATGTAGCCAACGGAACTCACTTTAATCACTGTCTATTTCGGGTCGTGCCGAATTCTCACAACTTACTCCTCTAGACCAACAACTACTGCAATCTAATCCCATTTTCTTACAACTACAGCTGGTCGTTTTGCATCCTGTTTTGCACGAGCATCTTATCACCTTCAGAAGGAATTCCGGGGCAGGTGATTTGTCCATTTTAAGCGGCTTCATGGAGTTATCTTGTATTTCCCAGCCCCATTCAACCGGTATTAACCCATCGTCATTACCTTTCCAGTCCTGTATTTGATAAAATACCCGTAGACTATGATACTTTGCAGCCCCTGATGAAAGGGGTAACATTTTGGGGTCTACAAAACTTGTGCTTTTGGCAACCTTTTCGGCGAATTTATGAACACGTAGTTTGTCCAGTCCTTCTCGCGAATTACTCTTATATAGACACAGTAATGCAGTCTCTCCAGATGCAATAATGTCCCCTTTAGATACTTCGTTTGGTGTTTTGTTGAACATATCTGCAGCCAGATGAAATTCCGAGTTGTTTTCATACGTTTTCAAAACAGTACCCTTCCCAAGTCCATATATCCTTGATGTTGTGTCGCAGCCAAGAATTGCATGAAGAAACAGTATATTAGAGCATATTTCTTCACCCAATCTACGTTTTGTGTCTTGAATGTTCCATACTGTGCTTTTCCATATATGTACCTGTTCCTTCCGAAGTGTTACCGTATAGTAACACAGCAGTATCAACAGATATGTATCATCTCCAACTAATGACGTCTGCGTTGTTAAGGAGTAGGTCACAGCTGTCTTTACCATAAGAAGATCCGCATCGTCTGAAGAGTGTACAGTTTCAATACCCGCATTTTGCAACTTATCACTTAGAAGATTAATAAATCTTTGTTTGTTTTTCTTGTTTGTGAGGAACTTACTTTTCTTTCCTCTCATGATCATTGTCTCAGTGAATTTAACCTCCGTCCCAACGCAACCCCTGTTCGCCTCAGATGTGTTGTGTCTTTAGTACTTGGAACATCGCCATATCCATCAAATACCACAGTCGCTTTTCCATACTACTTTGTAACATGCTCCACATACACATCACATATTTGACCATAGCTGTTAGATTTTGGCCTAGAAATCCGTTGCAAAAGGCAACCATCATCAAGTATATATTTCATTTCACCAGTGGGTCTTTCACTGTGGTTTTACTTTATCTCGTATAGCTTCTGCCAATGCTGGCTTATCCGCCTCTCTCAGCAAGTGCGGGATTTCAAATATTGCTGGAGGGTAAGTGCATAACTCATAAGAGAATAGCGAATCCAGTTTGTCTTCTGGGAGTGATTCTTGCCGCAGAAACAAGCCGTTGAAATAATAGTTGCGAGTCTACCTTGTCAACGTCATCG
The DNA here is from genome assembly GCA_037043455.1 of Cyrtodaria siliqua. Taxonomy (NCBI): domain Eukaryota; kingdom Metazoa; phylum Mollusca; class Bivalvia; order Adapedonta; family Hiatellidae; genus Cyrtodaria; species Cyrtodaria siliqua. Next base: position 49,364 of record JAWPHD010001686.1, read on the forward strand.
CCTATTTTCATACCAGCCGTATCCGACATTGTTTTTACTTGATCTTTTCGCTTGAAAGCAAAATCCGTAATAGTGCTTCCAGCCATTTTGTCTAGAATCTTAATCCCAGCAGCTTTCGCATCATCTACATTGACAGAACCATCAGAAACAACACCACTTGATATACTTTTTAGCTCAGGATCCTTATTAAAGGGGTTTCTTTCACTGAGATATTCTATAAGAATGTTCGTGTCTTTCTTGTCTCTCTGTTGCCGTGTGTTTGAATATCTTTATGCTGGTCACTGGTGATGAATTCTGTTCCTGATACTTGTTGCATAGCTTCGCTGATTTCTGAGCAAGCGGGGCGAGAAAGTTCCCACAGCGTCCTCTGTGTTTGTCATTCCCTTTTCTCGTGTTAGCCCACCAGTTGTTTTCAATCTTCTCATGAGCATTTGTTCTATGACGAAATCATTCAAGAGTCCTGCCCAAAATCGATTGCTTTGTCTTAGTACATGATACCCCTCCATAAAGTACCTGTACACATCAGGACTACTTGTTTCTAATGCTAGCATGTTTGCAAGGTATACGTGTGCCGACCGCATATAAGTTGTGGTCAGATGCTGTGAAATAGATTAACATATCTAATACTGCCTGTAAATGGAGCTTCTAGTTGCCAGATCGTTCTGCCTTAAAAAATCATATCAACCATCTCCAAGTATTGAAGCCACAATCTTGATGTGCGACTTTGTTTTAAGTTACTACGGTGCATATCTACTCTCTCTTTTATGCGCTCTACTACAGCAGATGAACATGCAGATTCAACATCTAACTCACCTGCAAGAACCTGATCAAACACAGTCAATGCACACTCGATATCATTGTCAGTGCCTATTCATTCATGTCTATATGTTTCTTCAGCAAACAATTCTTCTGTCTCGATTAGGTGATTTTCCGTGTCTACAGATACATTAACTTGCTCGTCAGAGGTACTTTCCTTCTTATTTGTTTCCAGTCCAACATTACATGTCTCATCATTTTCAGAACCACCTTTGAACTCGGCTCCGTCATTTGTTTCGTCATCTTCAATTTCACCACTCGGTTTGTTCTTACGTATGTCAATATTAAAGACTTCGGCGGCCATTAACGAATACAGGGCCATATCTACAAGGTTGTGGCCTCTAACTGCTCGTGATATGGCTTTGCCTGTTAGCATGTGCATAACAGCATCATCCGCATATATTGTTTCTAGCAGTTCTGTTAACCCCGAGTCTGTCATTATATGACCAGTACAGCCTAGGAAACTCATTTCCATGTGCAGTCCTCCCAATCTGAGCACAATGTGTCACAGGTCGCTGTTACTAGGTTCTGATAGAACGATGTTCAGGGCTTTCCACCATAGAGGTTGGTCAAATGTGAGCACTGGCGTTATCGCGTATTTCTTAGCCTGGTCATTTATAAAATGCAATGTTGAGTAGACACAGGTTTCATCACTCGGGCTAATATGTGTTGCTTCACATTTATAACAACAATCTTATTAAGTAGCACACAGATCTGTTACTACCTTTAAAATTATGTTTTATCATATACATACTTGTCATCTATGTAACTGTATAACAAGCTCCATCAAGTCACTGGATTGGTGTTTACCTCAGTACCAAAACATGTGTTGTCAAAAAAAGCGGCAAACTTTTAAGGAAAGGTACTCTATCAAATCAAACACATTTTATTTAAGGGAGATTATCTGAAATATTTTACCTACTAATCTACTGTTATGACCAATCTAAAAGATTTAGTGAGATCAAACAAGTAGACCTATTATAAAAAGTTGGATATCTTACTTAATTTAACATTAATACGTAAATATCATTATAAAATTATGTTCCCAAAAATCGTTGATTTTTTCCAATTTTTCTTAAACTTTCAACCTCAAAATAAGTACACTTTTAACTTGAGTTGTGAATTGTATTTTAGATATCTGATAGAGAACAACATAAATAGTAAAATACAAAAACAAAAATATGATATTTACACACAGATTTAATTTAAGTATTTTATCTCCAAAAATCCGTGATTTTATCACTTTTTTCACCATTTTATCCCAAAATTGAGAGTTTGTCTATTTATTTGGTCAAATTGATCATACATTCTGATTGTCTTGTCTATTACAAGCATTATTTACAATATAACTGTATTTTTTATTGTTTAATTATATTTTGTTTTAATTATTCCCAAAAAAGGTGATTTTTTCATTATTTTACATCTTTTTGCCCCAAAATAACATATTTAGCACGTGATTTGAGATGAGGACTTTGGATATATTTTTTTCCATAATTTTTGGAACCAGAATCAGTTAAAACTATTTCTGTGCCAATTTCTTTTACCTAAAAGTGTATTTTTACTGCTCTATAAGGCAAGTGTGGAATGTATTCATTATACAAATATAGAGGATATTTTTTGTTTTGGAGTGAATAACAGATTTGATTTCATCCAGAAGTGTGAAAACTTGTTGAAGCTTGATCACTTCGAAATGAAATAAAATCTGTTATTATATAACTGTCATAAATTTACATTGAACTATGAATGACGTAATTTTAGAATCACACAAAAAAGTTCAAAAACTCGTATTTTTAACCAAATTACCACTTTTTTCCTTCGTGACATAAATTCAGTATGAAATGTATGCTGTTAATTATTCTCTATTATTCACGACAAAACTACAAATTTTATTTTTATTTTATGCTTTATAAGTTTACTGCAGTATGCAGAAAAACAAATAAAAATGTTGACGACGTCATTGGTTGAATATGATAAAATGGCTTTTTTTAATTCCCAATAAATTCCAAACTACGTAACCGATTTCAATTTATTTCCAATCCAATGATAAAACGTTTACAGCAACTTCCGGAAAAAAAGTAGTTTTTGAAAAAAAAGAAGAAAAAAGAGTAGTTCCGGCAGTGAAAATATAAAACTGTATTTCACACGTATGAAATACCACTTTTATTTCATTGCTAAAATCCACTATTTCACTGGTAAGCATAAAATAAATGTACATATTTAGAAAAGTATAATATAGGACAAGTGTTAGATACTACAGGGCAAGTAGGGAAATATATTCATTACACATTTTACAAGGATCATGAACAACTTCTATCAGATATGTTTACAATTCATCCTTTCGAAAATCAGTCAGTTTGTTTGATTGTTTGAATGGTGTTTGGTTTGGTGCACCCTAAAACCTGGTTTAAACCCTAAAGCGGCCTTTGTTTTGCCACTGACTGTTCCAAGGCGGTAGCCCTATTGTCAACCATTTAAGTGTTTGTGGCGTCATATGCCTTTATTTCTATTATTATTTCTTTATTTAACATTGTCATTCATGTTTGTCGTTTTGCGTGTTTTGGGGTTTACTGTGTTCGGTGAAAACTGCATAATTTATATTTAAATTTTACGCCATTTTTAGCATAGGTTAGGATATATATGATGTTCGATATTGTTTGTGGTAGAAGCAGACCACCCCCGTTCTTCCTAACCAGTATTGTATACCTTCCGCAATCCGTAAGTGTCGACATTATTTTACTTGACAATCAACATCGAAGTGAATAGTATAAACAATCTGTGTACATTCAGTTTTGTTAATTATCTAGCATTTGTCATAGATGTTAATACTGTTCTTACATTTCTGTTAAAGAGAATGAATGAATGAATCAATGAATGAATGGTGTTTTACGGCACGTCGACACATAACTATGTCATAGTGTGCGCAAAAACTTTTGAAAGATGAAGAAATGAAGCAGTCATTTAAAATAAATGTAAATGTATAAAGATAAAACTATTTACAAATATGGGATGATATGGTAGTAATATAAAATGTATATATGTAAATCAACAAATGCTCGTCAACGGGTGGGTAAACAAGTATATATATATATAAGAACATATATAATGATTAATAAAGTCTGATTTCTTTCAGGAAATCTAAAGCAAGACTAAAATCTATGGTATCAAATATCTCTTTCATAGTATTAACATTGTAGTACCTTTGACGCATAGGATCAAAGTCTACACATTCCAGCAAGATATGTTTGACCGTTAACGGTGCAAAACAGGGTATACATTCTGGTAATTGCTCATCTTACAATAACATATCTGTTAAATTAAACTTTCTGAAATGTTCCAGATTAATAATCTGAATAAAGATGTGACATCCGCTGGCAATGCATGTTCTGCAAAGACTACTACATAAAAGCATTTATTTTCTAGACGAAAACTATTGTTAGTCTAATTAAAGCTATGATTAGTACATGAAAAATGCTTATTAATAAATGCAGACAATTCTCAAGTATTTGCGTCTGTGTGATTATTCAGATCGATTCAGGACGTTTCGGCACCAAACCATTTCGACACCTAGACGTTTCGGCATCAAACCATTTCGGCATCTATTTTAATATTTACCCTAGACGTTTCGGCACCCATTTATATTTGAGTATTATAATGAAGTAAAGAAGTAAAGAAATTAAATATTTTCTATAAGATCACTTGTAATTCATTTAAAATGCAAAGTTGATTGCCTTAACGGCAACTCCGAAACGGTTTGAGCCTGAATACAACTAAAACATGAACATAAATATGGCCCATATGATAATCACTTGTAATATTTAAGTAAATATTACTTTTATATTATATTGTAGCATGGTCACTGAAATTCCCTTTGTAATAGCTCAGGGGTAAATCGTTTAATTGAAAACACTTGAATATGTTCCCTTTAACATGTATAATAATGTATACCTATGACCAAATAAAAACTTATCTGTATTCATACAGTATCTTTTAATTCTTCACGTTACCTTCCTGTCATCTCCTCGTCCGTCGGATGGGGACGTAAACCGGGCGGTCCCGTGTATCGGTCTATCCTCCGAGCACGTTAAATAACCATAGGAATCTATTCGATAATAATAGTAGGGCAGGTTCCCGGATTCCTATGTATCCTTCCCCTCTCTCTGGGGCGGCTCTAAATAACCTATACTGTGTTGATGAGCCGTTAAACAACATTCAATTCAATTCCTGTCATCTCCATATCGACGACTACAGGTATGTGACTTGAACAAAGCCTCCACAAACTAACCCATTATTAAATATCGTCTACATATAACGCATGCTTTATACTTTTCTTGTTATATTTACTTACTGAAATGTTCACGCATCCAGTCTGGTAAAAGGTGTCCACTACAGTCAATTTAGAAAGGAAGCAAGCCTGAAAGTAAACGGCTGTTTTTTTCATATTGCATTGCTGTTCATATGTATACGCACATGTTTAGTGTTTAAGCAAGGGAGATAGACCATATGATACTAAAGCAAATGTTTTAAAAATGGGTTGTTTCCCTTTACTTGTGATAGTTTAATATGACACCACAAGTTCGTCTTGCCTAGATGTGCCTACTGCTACATTATATACTGAACACAATAAATTTATCCCATAAAATGCATGTCAGTTCCACAGACGAGATACGAAGACGTTTATGTTTGGGGTCAATGATAAATTGACATAGATATGACAATTAGTAATGCTAAAAAGTCATAAGTAAACAAAGGCGGTGATAAAAACATACAAAAATCGTTCTCATTTCAATGAAAAGGGAGGTTAATTTTAAAATTACGAAATTTAGAACGTTTTTGTTTGAAAACAGCAATGTTTTGTGAACACATTTCAGCGGTTTTTGAACAATGATAGAATGGGCAATTCTTGTCAATGCCAAACATTAAATTTGTTCAAAACCATACGTTTGTGTAATGAAATAAGTTGTGTTTCATATATGGGAGGCAATTCTGACACTTCGCTTAGACAATAATAAAATAAAACAATTGTTTGACAATCATATCCTTTCCTAACATTTTTAATATATTCAAACAATTATGTCAATGTCTCTAAAAAGCTCTTAAACCTTTTTTTCTCCAGTATATATAGCGCTTACCTCGCCTAGTCTACAGACTGCTATTCTGTTACAATGAGTTGAGTCTTTCTGCTGCATACAACTGTAACAAATGGGACCACGTGTGGGTCTGGGTAGGTATTCTGAAATAAAAGGACACGTCATTAAAGAGCATCTGAACATAATGGTATAGCTTGTATACGTGTAATACGTTTTGTTTATATCATTTATATTTTAATTGAGCGTATATCATCAGATTTACACTCAGGTATTTTACGTTTTGATTCCGAGTATTGGTTTTTTGTTCAAATGGATACAACAATTATACTGACATATGTAACATTAGCTGACATATGTACCAATGGCTGACATAAGTACCATACGTTGACATATGTACCATTTGCTGACATATGCTCCAATGGCTGACATATGTACCATTAGCTGACATATGTACAATTTGATGACATATGTACCATTTGATTATATATGTACCAATGGCTGACATATCTACCATTAGCTGACGTATGTATCATGTGCTGTTATATGTACCATTAACTGACATATGTACCATTTGCTGACATGTGTACCATTAGCTGACATATGCACCATTAGCTGACATATGTACCATTTGCTGACATGTGTACCATTAGCTGACATATGTACCAAAGGCTGACATATGTACCAATGCTGACATATGTACCAATGGCTAACATATGGACTAATGGCTGACATATGTACCATTAGCTGACATATGTACCAATATCTGACATATGTAGCAATGGATGCCATATGTACAAGGGCTGACATAAGTACCAATGGCTGACATATGTACCATAAGCTAACATATGTTCCTTTTGTTGACATATGTACAATTAGCTGACATATGTACTAATTGCTGACATATGTACAATGACTGACATATGTACAATGGCTGACATATGTACCATTTGATGACATATTTACCAATTGCTGACATATGTACCATACGTTGACATGTGTACCATTAGCTGACATATTTATCATTAGCTGACATGTGTACCATTAGCTGATATATTTTCCAATGGCTGACATATGTACCATTTGCTGACATATGTACCAATGTCTGACATATGTACCAATGGCTGACATATGTACAATGGCTGACTTATGTACCAATGGCTGACAAATGTACCATTGGCTGGTATATGTACCATTAGCTGACATATGTACCATTAGCTAACATATGTACCATTAGCTGACGTATGTATCATGTGCTGGTTTATATAGCATTATCTGACATATGTACCAGTAGCTGACATATATACCATTATCGGACATATGTATGTACCATTAGCTGTTATATGCGCCATTAGATGACATATGTACCATTTGCTGACATATGTACCAATGGCGGACATATGTACATTTAGCTGACATATGTACCAATGGCTAACATATGTACATTGGCTGACATATGGACCAATGGCTGTCATATGTACCAGTAGCTGACATATGTACAATTTGATGACATATGTACCATTTGATTACATATGTACCAATGGCTGACATATCTACCATTGGCTGACGTATGTATCATGTACTGGTATATGTACCATTAACTGACATATGTACCATTTGCTGACATGTGTACCATTAGCTGACATATGCACCATTAGCTGACATATGCACCATTTGCTGACATGTGTACAATTAGCTGACATATATACCAATGGCTGACATATGTACCAATGCTGACATATGTACCAATGGCTAACATATGGACCAATGGATGACATATGTACCATTAGCTGACATATGTACCATTAGCTGACATATGTACCATGTTCTAACACTACATAGACCTACCCGGCGTATTGCAACCACGGCTGTTACACAGGTCCCCGGTACAACATTCGGCGCATGCCTGATCACCATTGAAAATGAATCTCTTGAGTCTGGAATCAGTGCCACCACATGCCTTTAAAATAGTAAAAGAATAACATTGACTAAAAAGCCGACAGTATTGTTTATAATATATGTAGGGAGACAATATCTCGAACAACCAAAGACATAATATTTAGAAGAAAGGGCGCCCAGCTACAAGATCAAACCTACGTATCCACTTCCTAAATATGAAAGCTTGAACAACACCCTGCATCATTACACACCCGCCGTGGGGCTCAATTAACATATCCACACATACATCCATCCATTAACAGTGGCTTACGAAAACCGAATATATCGACCTTTCGTTCTTCTCTTTGGTGGGTTTTATGCATGCACATGTGGTATTTAAGGTTTGTTCTATTAAAATACGACAATTGTGTATACGGGCATTGAGTGATGTCGTCAGAAACCTCGCAGGAAAAGTACTATGGGGGTTGGTACGGAGTCTGACGGATAATTCTGCCACAAAGAATCATGGCTTTATTGTAGATACACACAAACATAAGAGCCATGATTCTCACGTCTAGCATTTCATTAAATGGTTCTTAACACTAGTATTATATATGTATATATGTTTGTTTTGTTTTCTTGACTTTTTAAATGTTTTGTTTTGTTTTCTTGATTTTTTATTGATTTTTGTTTTAATATAATTATGCGTTTGTTTGTAACGTATGCATTTATTGAGTAGAATGATATTGAATGTTTGTAGTATAATGTGTTAATATGATGTTTGCATTTCTATGTATTAATCTCCTTATTGGAGGAAATAAAGATAGTATAATTATATCTCATATAAGTGGAATCACAATTAAGGATTCAACCAATAAAGCCAGTGATAATGAAACGTGCCGGAAACAGTGAAATCATGGAATATTAAAGGGAGATAATTAAATTCACATAGGCAAGTTTCGAAGAGAAAGGAGTGTCTGACAGTTGACTGTGGTACTTGAGTTCGACTTTTATATCTAAGGTTTTTATGTCCTTGGTTATCTCCGTTTATATTATTCTGCTTTGCGAATGTGCATCTCACATTTCCAGAATTGCCTTGTGTAATTATCTCCCTATATATTGAGATTTTGATTTTCAACAAATACACGTTTACGAAGATTATAGACTTAGATTATAGCTATATGGGCAATTTTAAAGGGACACACGGCAATCTTGAGTTTACAATATGCTTTGACAATTTGAATAATTAATAGTAATTATTGCAAATTTAAATGTGATGTTGAAAACTAGCGGGGCGCCTTGAGTTTTAAACACAATCATTAAAAATGCCGTGAGTCCATTTAAGCCCAAAAAAGGCAAAACAGTTAAAGCAATGCTTATCTAAAAAGAATACAAACTCACTAGCTTGTCTCTGCAGCCAAGCCTGTACGTTATAAATCCATCGGCTGTAATGTATTGGTCTGTAAAGCATACCTACAAATGATGTGATGTTAGTGCATTGTACGAAATACACTGAAGTGATATGAAAACGCAACACGGGAATTTCCGCTATATATTGTATGTACAATATGCTGCTTTTAATCGAATGGTACATGGCTACGTAAGACCTTTCCTTTTGGAAAAAGTACTAAAACAACAAATAATACAGCAAATAGTATTCCTTCAATGTTTCATCATTCAAAGAGTACGCGTTTGGCTCAATCATGTGAGAAAACTTAGGATGCAACATTTTGCAAACTATTTACGTTAAATACAGTACTGAACTAGCTCAATTTTTCAAAGAGCTACTTCAACATTTATGAAGTTCTTGTTACAAAGTGTAGTGTGATTAAAACGTCTACAACATCACAGTTGTGTCCTTTCTCTAGTTAACTGCAACTTTCTTTTTAAAAAAACATCTTGGGATTTCTTTGGAATATTATGTGCAATTAAGTGTGCAGTACACACAATATATAGCGGAAATTCCCGTGTTGCGTTTTCATATCACTTGAGTGTAGTAGCAAAACAATAGTTATTAGTTAACTGGTTAAATTAGCTATCCCGCCAACAACAGGCACATGTTACAATATATGTACACTGTTTCTAAACTTGACGACGATGTATGTATATATATATAACTTACATATTTTGAGAATCCAAACTCTAGAGACACAGTATAAACGGCTTTAATCAGACAGTCTAAACCCCAAAGATGGAGTGTTTAAATTAAGTTACCAACTCATAATTCATTTTACGCATTTTCAATCACGGATACTTTAAGAACCCATAAATAAACCTATGTTTGTAATCGGCAAATATACATTATTATACGACCTCAACTCCTGGATAGAGTTTTGATAAACCTGTTTGTAGTGTAATTTCGTCTTCGTTTGGCGGGTTAGTTTCTTGAAAAGAAGTGCACCATAGGTTACTTAATGATGTTGCCATTTAAATCGAGATGAACACATCTTGAATAGGAACCACCGGCATGTAGGCTTGGGAGGAACATGACATGCTATGAGAAGGCTGCATTCTACTATTCACTATTGAGAGACTCACATACGTATACAATCGATATAATACGTACTAAATGAGGATCAATGCTCAGACATAATTATACAGTCTGAAATTCGTACTGAATGCAACAACATGTTCCGTGATAATTATACATTTTGCAAACAGTTACTGCATGAGGACCACGTGTTGCTGCATGAGGACCACGTGTTGCTAAACAGATATACAGTGTGAAAATACTTACTGCATGAGGATGTTCCTACATAATTATACAGTCTACGAATATCTGAACGAGGACCACATGTTCCTACATAATTATACAGTCTACGAATAATATCTGAACGACGACCACATGTTCCTACATAATTATACAGTCTACGAATAATATCTGAACGAGGATCACATGTTCCTTCATATTTATACAGTCTGCAAATCCTTACTGAATGAAGACCACATGTTCCTACATAAATGCACAGTCTGGAAATACTTACTGAATGAAGACCACTTGTTCCTACATAAATGCACAGTCTCCAAATACTTACCTAATGAAAATCACATGTTCCTACATAAATGTACAGTCTGCAAATACTTACCTAATGAAAACCACATGTTCCTACATAAATGTACAGCAAAAAGTTACTGAATGAAAACCGTATGTTCCTATATAAATGTACAGTCTCCAAATACTTACTGAATGAAAACCATATGTTCCTACATTAATGTACAGTCTCCAAATACTTACTGAATGAAAACCATATGTTCCTACATAAATTTACAGTCTGCAAATACTTGCTGAATGAAAACCATATGTTCCTACATAAATGTACAGCAAATACTAACTGAATGAAAACCACATGTGCCTACATAAATGTACAGTCTGCAAATACTTACTGAATGGAAACCATATGTTCCTACATAAATGCACAGTCTGCAAATACTGAATGAAAACCATATATTCCTACATACATGTACAGTCTGCAAATACTGACCTAATGAAAACCACTTGTTCCTACATAAATGTACAGCAAATACTTACTGAATGAAAACCACATGTTCCTACATAAATGTACAGTCTGCAAATACGTACTGAATGAAAACCATATGTTCCTACATAAATGTACAGTCTGCAAATACTTACTGAATGAAAACCACATGTTCCTACATAGATGTACGGTCTGCAAATACTTACTGAATGAAAACCACATGTTCCTACATAAATGTACAGTCTGCAAATACTGACCTAATGAAAACCACATGTTCCTACATAAATGTACAGCAAACACTTACTGAATGAAAACCACATGTTTCTACATAAATGTACAGTCTGCAAATACTTACTGAATGAAAACCACATGTTCCTACATAAATGTACAGTCTGCAAATACTTACTTTCAGATCCACGTGTTCCTACATACTTATACAGCCTGCAAATACTTTCTGAATGAGAAAAACACATGTTCCTACATGCTTATTCAATCGACATTGTTTTACGCAAGGAGAATTACACGTTTCCATATCAAAACAATCGACAAAGAATTGCTGAATGATATCCACATGTTTCTACTTTAGCTTATCCAATCGGCAATGATTTACTGAATTAAGGACAAATGTTTCCACAATTTCGTTTGTTGCTACTCACTGGGTGCAACATGTTGTCTGTTCCAATCCAATCGGACTAAAATGTATTCAATAGGCTAACTATTCATTGAGGGCAAAATGTTGCACGTTCCAATCCAGTCGGCATATACAATTATCCAATCAGCTAACACTTACTGAGTGGGGGTCGCCGTTCCTATCCAATCGGCACTAATAATTATCCAATCGTCTAACACTTACTGAGTGGGGGTCGCCGTTCCTATCCAATCGACATTAATAATTATCCAATCGGCAGACACTTACTGAGTGGGTATCGCCCGTTCCTGTCCAATCGGAATTAATAATTATCCAAACGGCTAACACTTACTGAGTGGCGTCGCCCGTTCCTGTCCAATCGGCATTAATACTTATTCAAACGGCTAACACTTACTGAGTGGGGTCGCCCGTTCCTGTCCAATCGGAATTAATAATTATCCAAAAGGCTAACACTTACTGAGTGAGGGCCACATGTTTCCACATAATTGCAGTCGCGTGGTGCAATTGCATCATCGCAGCTCAGACATCGCATCTCTTAAAAGTAACAAGTAAAAACATTTAGGTTGTTTATAATGTAAAAGTAGATATAAAATCGAACAGGAAATGTAGCATTCAAGGACTATAGTCAACCAAAATCACGCATAGAAACAAACAATAATTACAAAGATGAATAAGAGGCTAGATATGACATCGCAAACATAAAAGGGTTGACAATAGGGCAACCTCCTTGGAACAGTCAGTGGCAAATAAATGTCACTGGTGGATTAAAGCAGGTTATAGGTCATACCAAATCTCAAGATCAAGGTCGTCCCTGATACCTTGGGACAATAGTTTTAACTGTTCCCAAAACACCCATGAAATAACTATACAGTGATAAACGTTTTAACAAGTTTAGTAAACATTGTATGAAAGTGATTATGACCAAGGATATTACGAAGTTTGCACACCACCATAGAAGTCGGGTTGTGATAGTTCTTAAATTACTTTTATATTTTTAAAAAGTAGAGTTATTTTATTGCCATACTGTCTGAATCTGTTACGTCTCTTGTTTGCATTCAATGTTTTCCAGGGATCTATTAAACACATGGCCTATTCTGTTTCATGATTCCACACCGTTCATATGTGAGAGTACAGTCAATCACTCCAAAGATAGACTACCTCTAACATAACAGTAACTGAATGACTTTTTAGATTATTTCCCATTGCATTGTTCACATATTATATACGTACAACATGTAGTATTATATTTTGGACGGTGTCAGTTTCACCCAGAAGAATAAAACAAAATAAGATCTAGACCTGCATATTGATTATATTTGTTTATTTCTTTGTAAAGTTACGATGCAACCAGTCATATACGAGAAGCATGTTCTATTCAAGTGATCAATATTGTCTTTTTCAATCGTTTTAAATAAGTTTATATTGAAATATATTTAAAATAAAAATATTGTAACTAATTCATCGTTCGAGGGATGAACGTGAAAATTGTATCAATATAACAAAACAGAAGAATTAGATAAGTTTCGCAGTGAACCCTCAATGTGTGTTTTATAATTATCCTCTCTTATAAATGATAATTGAGTAATTTGAAAACTGAGTTTCATTCTTTACAACCAAATAGTTTACACTTTAGAGACTTGAGGCAATATGGAAGCATTAAAATTAACACCTCAGTTTGTTAATCTAGTATTATTTTGACTTTAGACTTGCTTGCATATAATTAATAAAAGCTAAGGAATTCGCAGTTTAAATTTTCTTCGTCATTCTGCCAATATTTAAAATATATTATTGATGCAATATGATCAACATTAAGAAATTTGCAAAACAACTGTTTTGCACTATTTATAATGTTTTGCAAATGTTTTACAAGTATATGATAATTTGCAATAAACTATTCAGTGAATTGAAATAAATAATACATGCGTAAATGTGTAAAAGTTTCTAATATCACCAGTGGTTGCTTTTTAAAAGAGTATGCATATAACTATTGAATGCATCATACCATTGGTGCATGGATTGGCAGAGCACGTGTCATCTGTTTCCGTGTCAGCACCGTGACAGACATGGAGGAGCTCATGTGTTGCTAGATCTATACACGTGCGTGATCTTGTCCTCGATCCGTGACCCCCGCACGAAGTGGAGCAAGAGGACCAACTGTCCCAGGCAGACCAACCTGTAATACAATAATGTAGCCGAGTATCCGTGATAAGATTAATTTATAAAATGCCTTTTGTTTAAAAAAACAAAACAAAAAAACAACAAGTAGATATAAAAATGCAACAGGAACTGTAGCATTCAAGGACCACAGTCAACCACAATCACGCATAGGACCACAGTCAACCACAATCACGCATAGGACCACAATCACGCATAGGAACAAACAATAATGGCAAGGGTAAATAAAAGGCAAAGTATTTGATATCACAAACATAACAGGGTTGACAATAGGGAAACCGTCTTGGAACGGTCAGTGGCAAAAAAAAAGAGACCCCTGGTGGTTTAAATCAGGTTCTAGGGTGCACCAAGCCTCACTCTTACCCTATTGTCATCCCAATAAACGGGACAGTGTATATAAAGATATCCCCGCCAGGTTATATTCTCGCAAAGTGTTTTCGAAGTTTATGGTAAAGGTAGCCCTGCTGGAATACCTTCTTAGTTATACAATTATTACAAAAAAAACATATTAAAGACCCCAACACGATTACAAGCTCCAGAAAAAAAAGGAATAAGTTGAGAAACATAGACCCCGTAAGAAGTAGCTCGGGGAACATTCCCATCTAAGTGGGGATAATTAACAACATCTAAACAACAACTAAATTAAAATCATCTCTCCTGTATTAGATTTTACAAATTAGCTCACCATTTTCAATAGAGGTATGTAAATCAAGAAAGGAAGCGACAGTATCAGAAATGTTCGCTTTATTGAGTTGAAGTTCTTTAGGATAGATAGTATTAATCATACTAGAAAAGAAACAAATAGATGAACATTTCAAAACATGTATTTACATTTAAACATAGATTATTTCCTCTTTTACTATACAAATTATTTCAACTTATTATTGAAAAAGTAAATGCAAGCACTAGAACACACTAGAACAATACTTCCGCATCGAGTTTATGCATATAACATAACATTCAGTCGTGGTACTCTGATTTCTATGTTCCAAAAACTGTTTCAGATGTTTATCCTTTCCTGTTATTTGCCAAGTTCTTATTTGCTGAGTTCGTCTTTTAAAATGTTTATTTCCATCGTCCCACTTCTCTGTTGGTTTGATTAACACATATTTGGAGCTGCATGTTTGGCCCACTTCCCCTCTTGCAAAACCCCGTAACTGTCCTTCAATCGATGTGCCATAATAACTTTCATACAAATATGTGTCTGCAGTGTAGTAGCCTAGTCAGTGCCATATCGTCTAGATGACCAACTTTCTTTCTTTCACGGGTGTGTGAGTGTGTGTGTGTGTGGAGATTGTTACCGCCCCTAATTAGTACTTAAATATAATAATATGTCCGTAGGTGTACATTGAGAACGAGAGCTCAAAACAAAAAGTTTGCAGTACTCACCAAAATATCTGAAGTTACACAGACTTCCGGTACAGCACTGCTTCATCGGGGTTTGATCTCGTTTTCTATTTAGTTTGTGGTTGTCAATATGATCGTTTGCTATTTGATATACATGTATTCGTGATATGTCCCTTCCGACAACTGCATGATATGTCGTGTCACTTAGCCGTTCATTATCGCATGTCTATGAAGATAGAATTGCTATGAAGATAGAATTGTTATGAAGGTAGAATTGAGAGAGATATAACAGTTGAAATGAATTTCTATGTCTTGTATTTTACCATATATACATATATACTAATGCAGCAAATTGATGGGATTTATTAAGAATACACTAAATACATGTATCTAATGCTCAAATACATATTCTATGAACTGAGTGCAGGAAGTGACTGAAAGCAATTAAAAACTATAATGTCCTGAACCTGTGACGAAATAATAAACAGTATCGTACTATGTTTTATAATTATACTTTGTTTATATGACGACCTTATTATTTTGCTCATGTGAAGACGGATGCTCGCGAGAAAGATTTATCTCTTTTGTTCTTTAAACAAAGACAATACACTGGCATAGATATTGAATATCGAACATGATACTATGCCTCTGGAAGCAGACTGAATGTCATTTGATTGTATGGTGGCATATTCCTGCTCCCAAAATAGCAAAATAATTACCTAGAGATTTATTACATTATTAGTGAAAAACTCCAGATAATAATTCTGCTTTTTCGATAAATCCGCAATGTTTGACTATATGTTTTTCGATAAAATGTATACTGCCCACTTCTGCCATCAAGGCTTTAATATAAGTATCGCGGTAATATTAGTTCGGTCGTGATAACAAAACATGAACTTGGTATACTTGAATGATTCGGGGTTTTATTACATTATCAGTGAAACATTCCAGATAATAATTCTGCTTTTTCGATAAATCCGCAATGTTTGATTAAATGTTTTTCGATAAAATGTATACTGCCCACTTCTGCCACCAAGGCTTTAATATAAGTATCGCTGTATTATTAGTTCGGTCGTGATAACAAAGCATGAACTTGGTACACTTGGAATGATTCGGGATTTGACTTTGCCAAAGTTCGACTTGTAGTTTTGTTTAAAAGATAATACATATATGCGAAGGTAAATTCTTTTTTTAGATTTTTTTTTTCATGTTATGTTCAGGAGTGGGCATTTTTCGACGCTTTTGTGTGAAAACCTTTATAACAAATATGGCGGTTATTCCAAAAAAATATTATCTCGGCATAGTCAAGCTAGTTATCTGGGTATCTTGGGGCAGACATATAGTGATTGATTATTTGTTTCCGACTTACTATTTTACTACGACATCCAGTTTTGTACAATATACCGTTGCCTGATATCGTTTCTTCAATAGAGCAATACTCGTCACGACCACACAAAATGACCTGATTGCATACGTCGGGATGTAGTTGTTGGCTGCACGCATAACATATAGGTCCACGGGGTTCCGGATATCCTGTAATGGTCATCATATCTTAATCTGTACATCCAGTTGATACTTTCTCTTGAAACAAAGAGCGTCTAATTTTGAATAAACTTCACTGTTCAGTCAGACAGAGCTTCTACGTATGCATCCAGTATGTGTCAATAGAAAGGCGTGGTTACTGCGCACGCATCCACTGTGTCTCAATAGAAAGGCGTGGTTACTGCGCACGCAGCCAATGTGTCACAATACAAAGGCATGGCTACTGTGCACGTATCCAATGTGTCTAAAAATAACGCAGAGATATCCCCATGTTATAACTAGCTGTCACACGGAGCACCTCGGCTATGTGTACACATTGCGGTCGCTTTCCATTAGGCCTACATTGCGACCGTTTTACTGCCAATTTTAAGATATCTAGCACTGGCGCGTATCTTCCATCGAGTAATTTATTTTATATGTTCATTGCATTGTTTGTTTGTGGTTTATGGCCCATTTAGCGTTTTTTTGAGTAATTTAATACAGAAAAAATGTATTTTAACACTTAAAACAATTCTGGTGCTCTCTCTCTCTCCAACTATACCTCGGCTTCCGCAAAGGTTTGCATTGCATAGAGTTCCAGTACAACATTCTGAACACGCAACAGCTCCTGATCTTGGCTTGATCATGTCGTCGCGTCCCGCAGCCTGTATTGATGTGCCGTCAACAACATTAAATTCAGCTGCTCTTTTTGAAGGTGTCGCACCACATTGCTGAATATGATAATATTCGCAAGTTAATAGAGTGTAAATAAAAGGTACCTTGACCAGGAGTGATCAAGAAGAAAGACGAAAATGAGGGGGAATATGTCCTGTAAAAACACAGCATTCAAGGCAATGGCATCGTACCACAGAACTGGACAATGCACAACAGAAAGAGTTTGGAAGACAGGTTTACCGACTTCTAACGGTCAGTAGGCAGACAAACAATTTCAAGAAGTTTTTAAAATTCTGTTTCTGTTTTGTTATAATACACATTTACTCTTTGCTCCACAGTCCTATGGAAAAAACAGAAAGACGTCCTCACAACCTTACACAAAGACACAAGTATCAATGTCATATTCTGGACATGGTCCCACAGCCTTGACGAAAAAGCTACCAAAATCAGGGAAAAGAGAGCTCGTTCGGTTAATGTTCACGAAATGTTAATAACAAATGTATCGAACGACTTACATGATATTTAAACGACCCGTATGTCTCATTTTATGTCGAGAGTTAGGAATCTATTAAATCGCATATGCTTGTAAAACTCCTTAATTCGAAAAGAAATGTGGATATAAAAGTCGTACAGAAAATGTAACAGTCAACAAGAAACACGCATTCAGAATAAACGAAAATAATAATTTGAATCCAAATATGCAAAAACACTCCTGGTTTAAACCCCAAGCGGCCTTTTTTGAAACTGACCGTTCCAAGGAGGTATTCCTATTGTCAGCCCTTTTGTGTTTGTGATGTCTTATCTTGCTTTTATTTATCTTTAAAGTTGTTCTTTGTTTCTTTGTGTGTTTTTAGTTGAATGTCGTCCTTGAATGCTACTGTTCCTGTTAGGTTTGTATATCTACTTTGACAACATGGTAACCGCCTTCATACGGTCAGTTAACAGAAACCATCTTTCCACTGACCGTTTTAATGCGGTTACCATGTTGTTTTTGCAGTTACATACAAACACAGTTACATACAAACACGGTTTAAACACATACTTTTTACACTCGTGTTTGTTTGCTTTATGTAAAAAAAACTGCGGTAATTTTCAAAGATCGTTTACTGTGTGTGTACAAATTAAAAATTGAATTGACTGTAAATAGTTTGTTTTTTGTCGATTGACATTGGTACATTTTAAATTGGTTTTGTATATTTAAGAAATAATAACGACTAACTGCATTTTATTCACCGATAAAATACAGGTACGTATTTATTATTTCGATTCTAACACAACAATAACCCCATTGTTTACACTATTGTGGGGGCACTTTATATTATCCCGGAGGTCAAGGTAATCAGGCTGCTATGTTTACAGGCTGTTCCATTGGGCGCCCCCTTATGCAAAGTTCTGCGCGGTACAATATGTTTAAATACACTAGTAGTCACGTGACAAACAATTATGTCATTGCTTATGTAATATAGACAGACAGACAGACGTATATATACAAGTAAATGGTGAAATATATACAAATGGTATAATTAATCATTTCATTATTATTATTATTATTATTATGTAGTATAGTAAATAAGAGTAGGAGGATGCACTAAGTAATTTCCTTTCAATAGTTCGTTTTTCCGTTATTACAGTCCTGTAAAGTGTGTTCATACACAGTCTTTAGAATGATATTGTCAGTATTTATTACTTTCAACCAATATTTCATAATTCTTATATATCTATTAACATATAGGGGATATCTTCCAAGTTCACCATACACAGCTGCATTGCATGTATTAGGTAGTACCTTTAATAACCTTTTGCAAAATTTTAAATGAATTCTTTCAATTTCTTTAGATTTAGTATTGCCCCAAATCTCACATGCATAACTAAGAACAGACACAACAAAGGCATTGAACAACTGACATAAAGTATTAGGACTCAAATCATATACTTTACATTTACATAATAGAACATTCATTGCCTTAAGAGCTTTACCAACTAAATGCTCCTGATTAAGAGCGAATTTTCCAGTATAATTGAAAACATTCCCTAAATAGTTAAAATCATTCACTACGTTGATAACGTCTCCATTGTAGGTCCAATGATCACTGGCTAATAATCCGCCACGTTTACGAAAAACCATAATTTTAGTTTGGGCAATATTTACTTTAAGTCCCCACAAATCGCAATAATTATTTAATGTATCTAAATGTACTTGTATTTCAGCAGGTGTTTTTCCTACAATGGCCATGTCATCCGCAAGTAACAATAACATTAGTACTATATCATCTAATTGCAAACCTGAATCTATATTATTTTGCAAATATAACTCCAAATCTTCAACAAAAAGAGAAAACAAAAGAGGGGACATTACCTCCCCTTGACGTAAGCCAACAGCATAATTAAAATAATCAGTATAATTAGCACAGGATTTGACACATGATTTGACTTTTTGGTACATATTGCGTATAATTCTAAGTAATTTGCCATTAATACCACATCTATACATCTTAAGCCATAATGCATTTCTATAAATAGAATCAAAACATTTCATCAAATCGACAAAAATAACATACAATCGTTTGTTTTCATTCAAGTATTTTTGGACTAATGACATAAGTATAAAAATCGCATCAACAGTGGATCTTCCTTTGCGAAATCCGAACTGAGCATCCGAAATTATGTTATGCTCATTACAAAGGTTTTCAAATCGCCTATTGAGTACAGTAGTAAAACCTTTGAGAAACAACTAACTAGCGTAATGCCTCTATAATTATTTACATCATTTACATCGCCTTTTTTGTGTAAAGGAATTATAATCCCTGCCATCCATTTATCTGGGTAAAAACCCGAATTCAAAATGCAGTTGAATATATCGCATACATGAGCCGATAATATGTCCATCCTTTCAATAAAATATTCATTCAGTAAACAATCACTACCAAAAGCCTTGCCTCTTTTTAAAGATTTTACAGCATTTAAAATTTCATCAATCTGGATGGGCTGGTCAAGTTCTGGGAAGGACCCATTAGGATTAGCAAAATCATTATTTTCACAAAAATATTCCGCGTCATCATTTGTACAGTTAAATACATCACTGCCAAGCTTTTCAAAATATTCACGAAAAGTATCTAATGCTATCTTATTAGCAACAGACTTATTTGAGCTCTTGAAATACTTCCAAAAATCTCGTGGTTTACTTTTCTTAAGACTCTCTAGTTCAGACATTTTACGTTTATAAAATGTATTTTTCTTCTTACAAATTATATTCTTATACAATAATTTACGTTCACATAAATCTATTCTATTTGCATCAGTTTTATAACAATTAAACAGGTTTAAGGCATCTAAATACGTATTTCGAGCATTCACACAGTCTTGATCAAACTATAGCTTGCGCTGTATGACGTCAAACATTCTCAGCTTGTTCAAGATGTTTATTACATTCGCAACATCTCGTAAACTGCTTCGCAGCATGACTCGAATGTAATACGCAGGTTTCCATTATTGGTTACGTCATACTAGCGTGACGCGCGTCAGATTCCCGCCAAAGCGAATTTGCATTCAAAATCAAAGTTATCTTCAACATTTTGTAATGTCATTTAGCCGATTGCTCCATCTATAGTTTATTTACGTGAAAACAGTGATAAAACCTTCATCTGTATTGTAAATAACAAACAATACATCAACACGTGTGGCAAGCGGCTTTACTGTTTATGTAGCAACAGCTTAGCAACAGTGCACTATTTTCTGTGCCGTTGCCGTCCGGCTAACAGAATGTAAAGATTTTGAACATACCGAAGCGCCGTGATTCACACGAGGCGGGATCCCGAAGAATGACGGGATTGGCCGAGTGGTCACGATTGATGTTTATTAATGCTATATGTACTAATGCTGCTATATGTACTGATGCATATGATGGGTTTATATCGGGATGTGCAAGGTTTGGGAGCATGGCAAGTTTGTTGTAATTAACATTTCATTAAAATTACTGTTGAGTTTGTCATCGTGACGTATATTTACCAAGTGACGTCATGTAACGTGGCGCTCCCATCGGATGAAATATACGCGGGGAATTAATGGTACAGCTGTATTTTATCGTAGAATAACATACAGCTGTCTCTCTTCTTTGTGTATATGAAAGACTGCGCAGGTCGTGTTAGAATATGTGTTAAAATAGTCTACTCACTAGCATGTCTCTACACCCCATGGTATACTGAAGAAGTCCAGAGTCTGTCACTGTCATGTCCGTGTAACATGTCTGAAACGAAAAACAGTAAAATATGTTTGACGTGAATAAGACCAGGAATCTTTATGTGAGGAAGCTATACAACTGGCTTGCAAAACGTCGGTGGTTCTACCCAGGTGCCGAACCGTGCACGAAAATTGACCTTGGGTCTTCCTCCACCAATGGAATCTGGAAAGTCGCCATTTGACTTTAGCTGTTGGTGCAAGTATAAAATCCAATTCAGTCAAATGACATACATATATAACTAACAGTTTGTACTTTTTACATATGTTGGTTTAGAGCGAATGACAGAACATTTGTGTTTGTTACATGTACGTGTTCTAGATATGTTTAGTGTTGATAATTATGTTGGTTTAGAGAGAATGACAGACAGTATGTGTTGTTTGTATACATTTGTTCTACATTTATGGACAGTTATGTTGATTTATAGTGAGTCACAAAAACATACGTTTGTTGTACGCACGTGTTCTAGATACATCTGTTGACAGGTATGTTAGAGTGAATGACGGACGGAGGCATGTGTTTGTTGACTGTGTTGATTTAGAGTGAATGACATGTGCTTGTTGTGTTAACGTATTCGACCCTTGTTATGAAACATGTTGGTTTGAAGCAAGGGACAGCGGATTTAAAATCATATATACTATTTTAAATAATATTTCATTTTAAAAGTAACGCCTTGCCTGGGCAGAAACTGGACCAAACATTGCTATCGATTATACACAACCTTGGATAGCATCTTTGCGGAGGCCATCGAGCCGTCGTACTTATACTACGTCGTCACCTAGCTTGACTGGAAGAAATGTCGGTTGTACCAGGATAGTAGTATAAACATGATCTTTGTTTAGTTTTTTTTTTTTTTTAGTGTTATTTTGTTTGTTTGTTTTGTTTGGTGTTTTATGTCATTTTCAACACATGTAAGGTTACATATGACGGTCGATTTTTTGTGGTGGAGGCAGACTTTTCCTGGGTAGAACAGGTACTGTACAGCTCCCGCCATCCGTAAGAATCAACACTTTCTCACTTACAAATCGAAAAAGTTTTACAACGCAACGTCGTTAACAATTCGGCCACGGAGGCGCTATATAAACATGATCTGCATCTGCTACTAATAGTGTTTGTTATCAATGCATGAATAGCAGAAGTATTTTTTTTATTTACATTAGCCAATATATTTTATGACTTATTTTTTATTTGGAGTAAATGACATAAATAAGTATAAAGTATGTATATTTCTATATTTGTTTTTAGGTATGGTATGGAATGGATGCCATGCATATTTGAAATAACTATTGATTTGATGTCTGCTATTAGAGACGGCAAATTAAGTTAAACTTTCTATTTTCAAATGTGTCTTATTTACATTGAAAATGTAGATATGATAAAAATCGTATTACATAACAAATATAGATAGTTAAACATATAATTATACTGAAAAGAAAAAGAAACGCATAATGGGTATTTCCGCTATATATTGTATGTGTAATATGCGTAATATGCTACTGCTAATCGAATGGTACAGGGCGACAATAGGCCTGTCCTTTTGGAAAGAGGGTTTAAACAGCACCGAACACACCGATGTAGCCTCTTTAAAGTTTCATTATCGTCAGAATGCGCATTTGGCTCAAGCAGGTGAGCAAACTTAGGCTTTAAACGTTGCAATCTCTTAACATTAAACACAATACTGAAATGACTTGACTTTTTCAAGCGAAACTTTAACATTTATGAATTATACTTTGATTAAAAGGTCTATTACATGACAGAGTAACTGTTGTCCTTTCTGTAATTAGTTGTAGCCCCTTTTTGTACAAAACACGTTGAGATATAGCTTGAATATTTCGTGGAATTAGGTAGTAGTGTAGTACATGTATTTTTTTGATTATGCGTTTCTTTTTCCTTTCAGTATAATATAACCTTTGCCTTTAAAGAAAAACAACTATAACATTGGTTGTTACCGAATGTGTTCAGCATGTTACTTATCGAATGTGTTCCACTCTCACTTACCGAAATTTGACTTAGGGAATGTGTTCCGTATTTGAATAAGCGAAAGTGTTCTATACAAAGTGTTTCGCATATGACTTACTGAATATGTACCACATTTGACTTGCCGAATGTGTTCCGCATCTGACTACTATTCAGAGTGTGTTCCACATTTGACTTACCGAAGTGTTCTGCATTTGACTTACCGACAGTGTTCCATATTAGACATAATGAATGTGTACCGAAAGTGTTCCATATTAGAATGTGTGTCACACTTGTCTTAAGGAAAGTGTTCCGTATTTGACTTACCGAATGTGTTCTGCATTTGACTTACCGAATATGTTCCGCATTTGACTTACCGAATGCGTTCCATATTAGACATACCGAATGTGTTTCCTAGCTCGACTTACAGAATATGTTTAACACTTGACTTACCGAAAACGTTCCACACTTGACTTACGGAATGTGGTCCGCGTTTGAATTATATAATCCGTTCACACTTGACTTACTGAATGTTTTCCACATTTGACCCGAATGTCTTCCACACTTGACTTGCCGAATGTGTTCGACACTTGACTTAACGAATATCTTTCACATTTGACTACCAAACTTGTTTCACACTTGACCTTCCGAATGTGTTTCACACTTAACTTACTGTTTCGCACTTGCCTTATCAAATGCGTTTCACACTTGACTTACCGAATGTGTTTCACACTTGACTTACCGAACGTGTTTCACATCTGACTTATCGAATGTGTTTCCACAGTTGACTTACCGAATACGTGTCACACTTGACTTACCGAAAATGTTCCACACTTGTCTTACCAAATGTGTTTCACACTTGACTTATCGAATGTGTTCCATATTTCCAATTTGACTTACTTAATGTGTTTTGCACTTGACTTACCTGCTGTGTTTCATACTTGACTTGCCGAATGTGTTCCACCCTTGACTTACCGAATGTGTTCTGCATTTGACTTACCGAATGTGTTCCGCATTTGACGGTAGTGTAACAATCCCTACCATATGGGATACCGATACAACTAAGGCATAGAAGGTTTTCTGAAAAGTAGCAGCAATTTAGTACGGGATAACACTTCATAAATGAAGACATTATATTAGTATTATCTTATCAAAACACTAGTACTAACAGAATGCATTGGAAGGATGCCACCATAATAGTGCAGTCTTAACCTGTACTAACAGTTTATTATTTACAACTAGTTTTAATGTACGTAAAACCATTTAATTATGAAAGATCCATGTTTTACACAAAGGGAGAACTCAAGGTTGAATACAATAATTCAGGTATCAACGGGTTATATCTGGCCCAATTGACCATTTTGCTACAGTCTAACAATTCCAGTGCGTTAAACCTGCCATCATCCACTTAGTTTCATGGCATATATTATGTTGTCTTTGATAAAAATTAAAAATACTTTATACTATGTTCATATGAATGATATGGTCGAGGCTTGTACTTTGCATCCCATGTACTCATGCATTGTTATATTTAATGTGTCTATGATGTTTGAAAGGTGGTTTAAGATGAAATAGACTGAGACAAGGTATATAGTTAGACTGGTGTATCGTTTATATTGTTTAGAGTTGTTAATACTAATACCATTGAGTTATTGATGTTGAAATTAGGTGTCGATAACATCTTGGACGCGTTTCTACTTGCACATATACAACTCACTATGTAAAAGCAATGACAGTCACAAGTCAATCATAAAATAAAAACTATTTCTGACTCCACCGAACTCTCTTCAAACAGAAATCCATCCATATGTTGGGCTAAGAATTGGACTCGAACCAATAAAATAGAACTCAAATGTATTCATAAAACAACTGATTATGTTTTTCAGGCTCAAAACTTTAGTCTGAGTTCAACACTTCCTATCTATTACAAAACATCTCAAGAACTAAGATTGTAACTTCGTAATGAATATCGATATTAGCTCAACCGCCAAAAAAAACCCACCCACCCACACATACCCCATCTTAGAAGCACGGCATTTATTCAGGGAAACGATTGGAAAACCACAATGATTGTCATAGTAGATTGCTTCAGCCGGATGTAATGTACAATCAATTTGTGCAACAAGCTTGTATACATATTATGAACGATCGTATGCTGTACATATATTAGAACCAATGCAAATCAATGTAAGCTATTGTTTGCGGTGCTTGTTTCAGCCAACAGTTTTTTGGACTCTTCAGACAAACTACAATTCTTACCTAAATAAGTTGTATATCAGTGAAACAGAAAGATTTAGTGGTGAATAAAAATACCTTACTTTTTAAAATCGGTTGAGAAATAAATATTTCATGCACGAAAGATGCTGCATGAAAAATTTGAAAAATACTTATTTTTAAAAATTTTATCCTCATTTTAAATTGTTGGATATTCCTAAATTAAGACAACCTGAAAGTTGTATTGCCAAATATGAAAGCTAACTGAAGTTATATGGAATGTCTTAATGTTCTGCTGCCCCATCAACAAGGAATTTACATGGGAAACGCCCCATCAAAAATTCTTTGGGCTGTAAATTATTTATTTCTCAGCCGATTTTCAAACTAAGTTATTTTTTATTTACCACTAAAACTACCAGTTCTAATGATATATAATTGATGTACGTATTATTTAAATTGCTCAAGCTACTGCAGAAAAACCTTTGGCTGAAACAAGCGCCCCGATCAATAGTACAATACCTACCTGCCATGGCAAACCGGTTGATCACTAACAGCAGCAAAATGAAGCTTTCTGAAATATGAAATACGCCTGGTTGTTTAACAAGTATCGCGAGCTTCATCAATTTGTGTCCATTTTCCATTCGTTGTCATTTAACCATTTTATAGGGTGTTATATGCAAAGTTCGAGTGCTGTTTTGTTCATGCTGTCTATGTGAAACATGTCCATCATTTTTTAACAAAATGATTGATAGACAAAGCTTACATGAAATCGAGGGTTCAGCGCAAAACTATTCTAACTACATAAGAATTAAGAAGGAGATACAATAGTTTTGCACTGAACCCTCGAAATGCACTGATACATCGTAAAACTGAACAAAACCGTGTTTTAATTAAAACCAGCAAATATTGTTCTGCAAGCTTGATAATGTATATACAGATGTTGAACGATGTTAACAATAAATACTGCTCCTCAGTTAACTATGGTAGTGGCATTCTAAAGAAATGAATGTTGTATGCCCAAACTGCCACATGTTGCATATTGAGATTACTATTATAAAACACGTATACTAGTAGATATAAAGGTCGAACAAAATGTGAAGCATTCAAGGACCACAGTCAACCAAAAACACACATTGAAAGAAACATCTATTACCAGGATACATACGAAAACATAAACGGGGTGGCCATAGGGCTACCACATTAAAAACAAGCAGGTGCAAAAATGCCACTCGGGGCTTAAACCAGGTTTAAGTGTGCACCAAACCTCACCCTTACACTATTGTGTTTCAATAAAATATGACAGTGTAAATAGAGATCTCCGCCAGGCTATGTCTTCTAACAAACTAGGCAGCATTAATAGGCAATATAAGTATAAGACAAAGATGATCATGTATATATGAATATAAAAACACTGAAGCATAGAAAGTCAATTAGTTGGCAGAATATAGAAGCAACACGAGAATAACATAAACCATTTAGAGTACGACAAGACAAGATTAAACCAAATAAATATTGACATACATACATTTGTGTTGGCATCGCGATCACATGGAAAAGTGTCAGTTTGGTTTTGTTGTTGTTTTTGACATTGTATCCTTTGCCGCCATTTTAAATTGAATAATGAATTACCAACTCAACAATCGTTGACGCAGATCTATCTATCTGTCTGTCTGTCTGTCTGTCTGTCTTTGTTTTTGCCATTGTATTCTTTGCCGCCATTTTAAATTGAATAATGAGTTACCAACTCAACAATCGTTGACGCATATCTGTCTGTCTGTCTGTCTGTCTACATTCAATATCGAGCTGGGTTTTCAATGTCGAGCTAGCTCTAATATCGATATTCGGCTGAACTGTTTAAGAAGTCATATTGAATATCGAGCTGAGTTTGAATTCGAGCTAGCTCTGAGATACATATATAAACGCACAGCCCGGACTTAATCCGTTACTAAACGAATGGTTTTATTGTTAGTTACTTAATAGTGGTGGCAAACAAACATTAACTTACTGCCTGCAGCTTGTTCCCACTTGCCAACACTGTTTATTTCTACTGTCGATCTAATAATTTCCATTTTGGATATATTTCTACGACTTCAAACAATTTGAAAGAAGAAGCATAGTTCAAGTGGTTCTAGTGTTACTGACCTAGTAGTACACGATAAGGATCTTTGATAAGCAGAAGGGATGATTATTTCATAGCGTTCACTGACAAATGCAATGATATGTTGTTGTTAAGGTTTAGTAAGGTTATTAGGGTCAGTCGGGTCAGTGAACATTCTCGTGTTAAGTGTCCTATACATTCGATGTTACGGTCAGTGTCCACTATAATCGATGTTACGGTCAGTGTCCACTATATTCGATGTTATGGTCAGTGTCCTCTATATTCGATGTTACGGTCAGTGTCCTCTCTATTTGATGTCACGGTCAGTGTCATCTATATTTGATGTTACGGTCAGTGTCATCTATATTTGATGTTATGGTCAGTGTCCACTATATTTGATGTTACGGTATATGTCCATTATATTCGATGTTACGGACAGTGTCCCCTATATTTGATGTTATGTTCAGTGTCCACTATATTTGATGTTACGGTCAATGTCCTCTATACTTGATGTTACGGTCAGTGTCCACTATATTTGATGTTATGGTCAATGTCCACTATATTTGATGTTACGGCCAATATCCACTATATATGATGTTACGGTCAATGTCCACTACATTTGATGTTACGGTCAGTGTCCACTTTATTTGATGTTGCTGTTACAGGCAATGACCACTATAGTTGCTGTTACGGTCAGTGTCCACAATATTCGATGTTATGGTTGAAGTGTCCACTATATTTGATGTTACGGTTAGTTTCCTCTATACTAGATGTTACTAGTATAGAGGAAACGGGTTATTTCCCTTTGTATAATATTACAAGTGGAAATAACTCTCAAATAAATGAAGACAGAGTTATGGTTATTGCGCTCTGCACTTCCTCTCATTGCCCTTTATCATTGTGTGCAATTTCATTGCAGTCATATTAGGCTGTAAGCTAGTAGGAGAAACCCTCACCCCTAACCCCCACAGTTTTGTACACTCTTTTTTTATGAAAGCCCGTTATGTATAGAGCATTTTGGAACATTTGTGCCATCTGGCGATTGGGGATTATTGTGTTACTGGGTGTAGAATACGTTACCTATAAAATAATAATTAATTTTACTGCATTTTGAAGACTAAACATGTATGGAAGAAAGGGTTTGTATTTAAATTGTCTTCATTATTCATGCCTGTTATAAATACAAAAGTTCGTTTTACTTACTTTTTATACCTTGGATACCTGCATTACTGAGCCTACGTTACCGTAATTTACGTTACCTTGTTTTATTAAGTTTATTAAAGTAAGACATTAAGAACATTAATGATGTTGCATCCGGCAATTATTCCAACCCTTACAGATATCACAGACGTGTTCCCATGATGTTAAGAATGTTTTGTTCTTGTAATGTCCGTTACATTGTGTGTTTTTAAATCATTTTCTATTTTCCGTATATTAAAAGAAATTAGAACAAATCATCCAATACACTATTAAAGTGTATTGCAACATTCCTTTAGCCTTTGATACCTGCATTATTAAGCCTACTCTACTGTAAATTACGTTACCTTGTTGAATGAAGGTGTTTGGTTTAAGAAATTAAGAAAATAAGTATTTCATATCCGAACATTATTTTAAGCATCTGAGTTATAACAGACATAACGTATCCATAATGTAAACAATGTTTGTTTCTTGTATTATCCGTTACATTGCATGTTTTTTGAAATAATTAATAATAATTTTCCGTGTGTTACTAGAAATCTAGAAAATTCAGCATATTAGCTTATAAATATATTAATATAACATTCCTCTAAACATCACCGATGGTAACAACAATGTTTGAACAGACATGAAATTATGTCAAGCTAATATGTGTTACTTTATGTATTAAACGTTACGTATGTTACTAGTTACGTTTGCATCATATTATTTGGTATTCACCACATCCAAGTATCAAATAAAACATGGATATACATCTTTATTTTCCTTTATATATTGTTTATACTTAATCAAACATTGAATGAAATGAAGTTTGTATATAATTTACACGACTCCGACTTCCGTAGTTTTTACGTTACCAAATTCAAAGAAAAATAGCAAATTATATCCACAATCTTAACTGCTAATGTATTTGTATATTAATCAAATGTAACAACGTAAGCAATTTCAACATATTCACAAAATTAATTGAAATTTACTTACGTTACTAACAAATATAAATGTACAGCTTTATAAGATAGCATGCATATTAATGGAAATATATTACATCATTTGAGCTCATAATTCCTCTATACATTGTCATCAATTTCTTGAAACTCAATATCAGTCAGTTTGTTGGCTGCCATATCTTCCCACCCACTTCAGTGTCAGGCTCTTTGAACATGATGGCAACCAACTATTGTGACGCAATATTACCAATAGTCCAGTCAAATACAATAACGTTATCTTTCTCATTTGTTTCTGCGTCTGGTTAATGTTGGTCAGTATGGTGCCACAAAAGCACTTGAAAGTGTGCATGTTCAAATGCATGATTATAGAAAATTGACACGGCGGAAAAAAATGTAATTGTGGCCTTTGAATTTTCCTCCTATGATGAAAACAGATATTCCTGATCATCAGCAAAGACAAATATGTCATCTGCAATGGTAAGCCGAGGACATTTTTTCCCAGACAGAGTAGGTTTCATGACCTTGGAGGTTTGGTGCATTTCTGTCTGTTTTCCACTGGTCGAAATTCTGTCGTATTGTCGCGATTACTCATGTACCTCTTCAAATCACAATAAGTCTTCGTTTTCGGCCCTGACAACATAAAAGTTGGGGTTTCACCTCGCCTCTGGCACACAAACTATTTGATAGATCTAGGGACGCAAGTGTCTGTCACAAAGTCGACTCAAGGTGCTTTGGTAAGTATGTCAAACACCATCTCTGCAAAATCGTCAAACGTACCAGGAACTGAGGGCTGATTGTGAGGTGTTGCATTACCGTCATACACATACGCAGTATATTCCGTAGGTCACTGTGTAGCTGGCTCAACTGATACTTCTAAGCAGTGGAGCAATTTAGCTTTGTCAGTTTAACATCAGCTGTTGCAAAGGGACCATGGAACTGAGCCTCGAGGATATGATAGTTTCAACTTAAGATCTGTCTTATACCTGATCAATAAGGGAACCCATTAACCAAATATAGTGTGTTATAGATCGGGTCGGCGTGTCAATTAACAAGTCAATGACAAATATGGCATGGTCTTCTCAGCCTGATGCCTGATGCTGTAATAGATCAGCATCAACATCTCCCTATGCTGAGATACGGAAGATCGGAGGTATAGCTCACAGTCATTGATATCAACTCGGAATTGGGTTTGTGAAACCAATGATAGATTCCGTGGCTCTTCTAAAATCTTTTTCATTGATTGATGCAGTTCTTTGCGCGAAGAAATAACTTCTAATGCCATATTTGGCATCTGGAGAGTGGCCTCTAGCAGCTTTGCTCTATCTTGACGTGTAATGCACCAGTGGTATTACTGGTATGCTGCATACTTTCTACTGAATCCAATGATGTTACCCTGAAAAATTGCATGTTGATTGATAACTTATGAATAGTTATGTGACTTGTGGAAGAGGGACACCGAATCTCCTGTTATAGGTAGTATTTGTTATTCATATGCACATGTTTTACTCATATTCAAAATGTATTGAAGGTGTTTTGGAATTGTTATGGTAACGTAATTGCCACGTCCGTTACACACAAACGCATCAAAACACAGAGATGGCACACAAGTCTCATTTTGAAGCTTTTTGTATAAACCTTCAGACAATCATACCCTACAAAATTCCCCCAGGGAGGAGGGGATCTATAGCTAGCTCAAGGACTATATTAGCAGTTTGTGTCTCGCATTTTCGAAGAAAAAAAAGACATAGGTGCTGCATTTCCGGCGGCGGCGGCGGCGAAGCCGAAGGCGTCAACATTCAATTTTTGCGTTAAGCTGATTTTCTCACAAACTGTATACACTACACCTTTAAAACGTTGCTTATAGTTGTATCTTGGGTGGTACATCGCAACGTGACAAAGCAAATGTGGAAGTGACCTTGACCCTCAAACCATTTGGCTGATAACTTAATAATTTTATCTTCAACTTTTGCGTTGAGGTCAACTATAGGTAGTTAATATCAATGAAAGCTCGCACAAGCTTGAAAACCAGCCAGATCGGACCAATAACAGCAGAGTTATTGCCCTTGATTTCGTTAAAAATGCTATATTTAGCCTCGTTAATACAATAGGGTCTTCATTTTTCATCTTTACCAGATTTTTTTTATTAATTTTTTTTTATTATTATTATGTTTTTTTTAAATTTTTGTTATTGAATTTTTTTTTGTTAACGCTATGCTGGATTCGACGAAACTTAGCAGGAAGCATTGCTATGATTTCTAGTTGTGCCTATTTCTTTTTTTACCAGTTTGCTAAATTTTGACGGAGTTATGGCCCTTTGAAATTTGTACTTGAAATTCTTGTCGGCGCTACTCCTAAACAGCTTGTTGGATTTCTACGAAATTTGGCAGGAAACCTCAGTATGATGGCTAGTTGTGCAAAGCGCGGTATATCAATGTAATCTTGGACAAGTTCGAAAACCACCTAAATCTTGTTAGTAACGACATTACGACAAGAGTTATGGCCCTTGATTTGTTAAAAAATGCTGTATTTTATTTTCCTTTGTTAGTTACTTCATTTTTATCTGATCTTTACCATATTTGTTTAGAATGTTAATATAACCCCACTCCCCTCCCCGCCCCACCCACCCATTTCCCATTTTTATGAAATTTCATTCATAGAAGAAGGTTGTTTTTGCAATGTTTTAAAAGAACTACTGATGGGAATTTTGTGTCGACAGCCTTTGATAAAAGAGCTGTTTTAGCGAGTAGAGCGTCCAAAGGCCCTCTTTGGCCTCTTGTTATGAAATTTTATTCATAGAAGAAAGTGGGACAAATTAAAAAAATGCCCATGCCAGACTAGACACATCAGACTTAT
This sequence comes from Cyrtodaria siliqua, assembly GCA_037043455.1. NCBI lineage: Eukaryota > Metazoa > Mollusca > Bivalvia > Adapedonta > Hiatellidae > Cyrtodaria > Cyrtodaria siliqua. The sequence goes on from JAWPHD010001686.1 coordinate 82,484, forward strand.
TGCCCATGATTACCAGCGATCTAAGTCCACACTATCCGTATTGTTTTTGCAATGTTTTAAAAGAAATACGGATGGGAATTTTATGTCGACAACCCTTGATATAAGAGTCTTTTTAGCCAGTAACGCATCCACAGGCCCTCTTGGGCCTCTTGTTTGTAATAGAATGGCATTTTGATTTTAAACAAATGCACTTAAATGTCATCTCAGCAAACTGCAAACTCCATTGTTTTTAATTACTAAAATGTTTACAAACTTTCATTTAAGCATCATTGACCATTTTTATTTATAATTTCCGTCCCCGTTAGGCGAGACATGTAAATCCGCGGATTCCTTGTTTAGTTATAGAGCGGACACGAATTATAAGTATAACATGACAAGATCCTTGATAATTGGGATAGGAGAGGGTACAGGTGTGGATGGTGAAGAAATTTCACACACAATTGTGACATCTGGGACGGGAGTGGGTACGGATGAGGATGATTAAGACACATCACATACAATTGTGACACTTAGGATGGGAGAGCGTCTGTGTGGGGATGGTGAAGAAACATCAAACAAAATTATGACAACTGGGACGGTAGAGGGTACGAGTAGGGATTGGGGAGAACTTCTTACACAATTGTGACAAATGGAATGGGAGAGAGGGAGGGTGGGGATGGTGAAGAAACTTGACACGCAACTGTGACAATTAGGATGGGGAGAGGGTTCGTGTGGGGATGGTGAAGAAACTTCACACACAAATGTGACAATTGCGATGGGAGAGGGTACGGGTAGGGATGGGGAAGAAAATTCTCATATAATTGTAATCAGGATGGGAGAAGGTACGGATTGAGATGGTGAAACAACTTCACACACAATAGTGACTATTGGAATGGGAGAGGGTAGGGTTTGGAATGATGAAGAAAATTCACACAAAACGTTGACAATTAGTATGGGAGAGGTACGGTTGTGAGCATGGTGAAGAAACTTCACATACAATTGTGACTATTTGAATGGTAAATGGTACGGGTGGGGATGATGAAGAAACGTCACACACAACTCTGACCTATTAGGATAGGAGAGGTACGGGTGGGCACGGTAGGTTGTGACAATTATGAGAGGATACGGGAGGACATGCGATAAAGAAACTTCGCTCACAATTGTGGCAATCAGGATGGGAGCGTGTACTGGTGGAGATGGTGAAGAAACTTCATGCACAATTGTGGCAATTGTGATGGGGATAGTGAGAATACTTCACACATAATTGTGACAATTAGGATGCAGGAGTGTACGTGGGTTTACGGTGAAGAAATTAGAGCGTACGTGTGAGGATGGTGAAGAAACTTCACACAAAACTGTAATTAGGATAGGGGATGATACGTGTGGGGATGGTGAAGAAACGTCTCAGACAATTGTGACTATTTGAATGGGAGAGCGTACGGGTAGGAATGATGAATACACTTCACACAGCATTGTGACAATTAGGATGGGATAGGTACGGGTCTGCATTGTGGGAAACTTCACATACAACTGTGACTTTTGGAATGGGAGACGGTACGGGTGGGGATGATGTAGAAAACTTCACACTAGTTTAATAGTTTAATAATATTTTATTGCAGATATGTTACAATACATAAATTCAACATCACAATATTCATAGCAACATATGCAAATGGATTCAACTACAAGTTATTACAAAATTAGGATGGTAGAGGGTACGTGTGGCGATGGTGAAGGAACTTCATACACATTTGTGGCAAGTGGGATAGAAGAGGGTACGGGTGGGGATGGTGAAGAAACTTCATCTAGAATGGTATCAGTTGGGATGAGAGAGGGTACGGGTGGGGATGGTGAAGAATCTTCATACAAAATTGTGGCAATTAGGATGGGAGAGGGTACGGTTGGGAATGGTGAAGGAACTAGCATATTTCACTATCAAACTCTATCAAAATCATATATACCAGTTTAACGTCCTGTATCCGTATAAACAACAAACTAAATTTCTGGTTCGACTGTTTAACCGGGGTAAAGCCACCGACAATTTTTTTACGAATGACCTCGGCCTTAGAATCCCAGTAGGCGACACAAAGATCTCCATTCCGATGTATGCAGACGACATTGTCGTAATGGCGGATAACGAGGAAAAACTGCAATCGATGTTACAAACTGTACATAGCTGGTTTAGGCGGTAGAGAGTTCGAATAAAGCAAATAAATCGAAATGCATGCACTTCCGGAAAGGTAGAGCTCAACGAGCGAATTCACGTTCAAAATCAGTGAGCATATACTAGAGACTGTGGAGGGTTGATGTTACCTTCCATGAGAAAAACGAGTTTTCCTATAACTGTGAGGCATTGGGAAAATGTGCCGGTCGTGCTCCCGGAATCATAATAAATAAAATGCATAATATAAAAGACTTCGGATTTAAATCATTTGATAAATTATATAACGCTTGTGTAGTACCCATTCTCGACTACTGTTCATCAGTGTGGGGTTTTAAAAAATTCCAACAAATAGACAATTTTCAAAACAGAGCCATGCGGTACTTTCTTCGTGTACATCGATTTACCCCAGTTTTGGCAATGACTGGAGATACCGGGTGGATGGATACCTAGCAACTACATAAGATGGTGATCTATGCTAGTAGGACTGTGGGACAGATTAAGATGAATGACAATATAATAACAAAGCGCATGTTCAATATGGAACATTCCAAGTGTAACAGGTCATACGACATTAAACTCGTGATGACAAATTTCGGATTAAGTAACTACTTTGAAAGCAAAACCGTTATTGACTTACCACACGAATTTGAGAACCATGGAGGTTGTAGATAAGCCTTCATCTTTTTGTGCAGCTTTTTAAAGTCTTATTGATCATGGATTGCTCCAGTTTGTTCCATTCGTCTTTTAACGCTCGTTTAAACCCAGCCAGAGTAATATTTTAGAATATCCCAGATGCCAAAATCCATAGGGCGGCATTAGGACACATGGGCATCCACTCCTCTGGTGTAACAAACATGATATTTCGTTTACATGTACGTAGGTACGCCAACGTATGTTTTGACGTATGGCTGGATGCACATTATGTCAGCCCAACCCAGAAAACTTGCTAAATTTCTTGTATGTGCTTATTTATTAAGAAAGAACATTATGTATCATTAAATCCTAAATACTTGTTTAATTGTTTAATTGTTCAAGTTAACATGCCTTGAAGGAAGACTTTCCTGTTAAAATCTACACATATTTATCTAATCTAAATTAGGTGATAATCTGATTATTGTACTTGGTGATAATCTGATTATTGTACTTAGACATGTTCTTTCTATATTTGGTGACTTATAGGCCCATTGGGCCGGGTGCTTATGTTATTTTATAAATATATGATATATATATGATTACTTGTATGCACATGTCAAAATAATAAAAAAACTTACTTACTTACATAATTGTGCCAATTAGGATGTGAGAGTACGGGTGGGAATGGAGAAGAAACGCCACACACAACTGTGACAATTAGGATGGGAGAGGGTACGTGTTTGGATAATGTAAACATTAAATAATATTTTGCTAAAACTTATGAAAAATTATTTATTTTGGTCGTTTAAAACTTGATAAAATATTCAATTAACGTCAAGTTTCATATATAATTACTTATGACCTCTACACTATATACAACCTTACCACATCAACTTATCAAAGACAGGCTTATTGCTCTTATTCAAAAACACTTTCGCTAGAGAAAGACCTGTAACAATATTAAAGCGTAATATAATACTATTTACTAACGGCAGTTTAGACAATTACACTACGTGGACTTGCCCTCATTTTTCCTATTAGATAATATTTTCGTCAGGTATAGAACTACCGTTGATAGACAAATTGTTGTTATCCCTATGGGTACGAACTGTATACCTCTTGTCGCAGATTTGTTCTTGTATTGCTATGAAAGAGATTTCATGTTGAATCTTTTGTCCGATACTCAGACAGATATAATTGAAGCCTTTAATGACACCTCTCGGTATTTGGATGACATATTGAACATTGATAATCCTTTCTATCTATCCTAAAGAACTTCATCTCAACAAATCTAACATTTCTGATACTGTCGTTTCTTTTCTTGATTTACATCTCTCTATTGAAAATGGTGAAATAATTAGTAAAATCTTTGAGAAGAGAGATGATTTTAATTTTAATATTGTTAAATATTTACATCGCTATTGCATTCGCTACGATGAATCTTATTTGACACGCTGCATCTAATTTTCCAATGAATACCATTACCTTTGGAATACCTCATGATTTGCCCTATAAGGTTTTCATTGGATGATGGGCGGAGCTTAACTTAATAGAATATTGCGCATGAGGGGTGTGTCTAAAATGTTGCCGATCGTAACGTCTGTTACATTTTACTCCATAAAATTCCCGCATAATAAACTATTTTTTCGAAATAAATAATAAATCTGGCGTATATAGAGAAGAAATCAACGCCATTTTAAAGGTAAATATTTATGTAAATATAAGGAATGAAATGCGCTCTTTTGGTTTTCATTGGGGTATGAAAAACATTTGGATGGTTTAAAATATGCGTTAATTATCCCCATCTAGATGGGGGATCAACTTCTTATGGATATATTTATTAGTGTTTATAGTTATAATTTTTTGTACGTGATTTTAGATCACGTCTGTAAAGATAATATAGCTTTAAGTATCTTATCTGGTTCTGACTAGATTTACCTGTTTTACCTGGTCAAATAGTCGTGTATCTCACTTATGCACGTGCAAAGTGAGTACACAGTGTACATATACTGAAATTGAACTGCGTTCAATCATTCGAGATATGACAGGCAAAGTAACTTGTTGCAGTTTACAACGTTTTCCCTCCTATCCACCCTTAATGATGATAATATGTATTAAGAGTGTATAATTAGATGCTGATATGTATTTTTGTATTTTGCAGTTTGTTTCACTTTGAGAATGGTGTACTCAATGCGAGTGCGTACGTAATCTACAGTGATGTGATCCGGACAATGAAGAGTTTTGAAGTTCTCAAAACTCTCTTTTTTCCCATTAATCTGTTATAGTGACTGGGAAAAGCCACACATCAATAAGTGGTTGTGTTTTCCTTTTGGAACCATCGCTGGATTAAAACTGTGTTTATGTTTATTGATAGAAACCGTTCAAAATGCTTTCATGAATTAAGAGTTTTCACTCTTGGTATGACATTATGGCATATATTTTGTCGATTGACTTGTCATAAATAATAGGTATATAAATTATTGCAATAATGATTAATAAATAATTTATGTTTGGCTGAATGAAATGAAAGAAAACATAAGGTCTATTTTTCTCAACTTATTCGTCGGTCTAGAGCTTGTAGTCGTGTTGAGGACTTTAATTTCGTAATATTTGTATAACTTAGAAGCTGCTCCAGCAGGGCTACCGTTACCATAAACTTCGAAAAACCTTTGCAAAATATTATCGTAACCATGATCTACTTTTAAAATATTAAAGTAATTTAAGAACTCTTCTGCGACAAGGACTATCACAACCTGACTTCTATGGTAATGTGATTTACAAACTTCGTAAGATCCTTGGTCATAATCACTTTCTTACAATCTTTACTAAACTTGTTAAACAGTTTATCAAAAGAGGTTATGAACCTATTATATTGCAACGCACTGCATGTTTAGTGGTGGAACCATTTACAGTTAGCCACTATGCTATTTGATTGTGCGATGACCGGACAGATTGTGGACCCTATTATGACGTCTACCTGAATCCTTATAGGACGTTAACGTTTAATGATTGTCTTTAATCTTGCCCTGTCGTACCCTTAACTGTTTATTCTCGTGTTGCACTGGCTTTTGGCAAGTCACTGAGTACTTACTTTGTGGCTTTCTAGGCTTTTTTATATTATATATACATGATCATTTATGTGTTTTACATATTTCGCCTATTAATTTTAGTTTGAGATTATAACCTGGCGGGATATCTTTAATTACACTGTACCGTTTATTGGGATGACAATAGTGAGGTTTCATGGCCCTAGAACCTGGTGTAAACCCCCAGCAGACATTTTGGCCACTGGCCGTTCCAAAGCGGTAGCCCTATGTCAACCCTTTTGTGTTTGTGATTTTCTTATTTTACCTTTTATTCATATTTTATGTTGTTCTTTGCTTCTTTGTGTGTTTGTTGTTGAGTGTCGTCCTTGAATGCTACATTTCCTTTCGATCTACTTTCACAGACAATTGTGACGATTAGAATGGAAGATGGTACGGGTGGGCATGGATAAGAAACTTACAATGGTGACATTTGGGATGAGAGAGGGCACGGGTTTGGGATTGTGAAGAAAATTCAAACTCTATTGTGACAACTAGGATGGGAGAGTGTACGGCTGAGGATGATGAAGAAACTTCAAACTCAGTTGTGACAATTAGGATGGGAAAGGGTACGGGTTTGGACAGTTAAGCGACTTCAAACATAATTGTGAAACTTAGGACGGAGAGAGCGTACGGATGGGGATGGGGAAGAAACTTCGCACACAATTGTGACAATTTAAATGGGAAAGGGTACGAGTGGGGATGGTGAAGAAACTTCGCACGTAACTGTGACAATTAACTCTATTTTCACAATTAGGGTGGGAGATGGTACGGGTTGGGATGATGAAGATATTTCACACATAATTGTAACAATTAGGACGGAGAAAGAGTACTGTATTTGATGGGGAATAAATGTCACACAATTGTGACAATTACGATTGGGTGGGGATGGTGAAGAAACTTCAAAATCAATTGTGACAATTAGAATGAGAGTGGGTACGGGAGGGGATGGCGAAGAAACTTCACACAGAACTGTGACAACTGGGATGGAGAGAGTGTACGGGTTGGGATGGTGAAGAAACTTTATACACAATTGTGACAATTAGAATAGGAGAATGTAGGTACGGGTGTTGTTGGTGGAGAAACTTCACACACAATGTTCACAACATTGGGACAGGAGAGGGTACATATGGGCATGGTGAACAAACATCACACACAAATGTGACTATTACTAATCCTGGCAAAACAAGTTAGAGAGAAACTCCACTTTGCGGCGAATCAAATGTTTGTCTGTGTTGTACTGTCTTGTCCTTTCTCGCCCCGTTGAAAACGAGAAGCGTTTACCTGGACATGATTAAAATGTAATGCGCATCCAGAACTGGCATTTTTGAGAGCCGGCTTGATCAATTCTGATTGGCCCGAGATGTGCCCGCGTGTAACCGTTGGCCAATGAAAAATGAACGATGACCTGTCAAATTACGTGTCAAACATTGTTCTGCCCTCATTGTTTCTGCTCGGCACCGTGTATTTGTTTTATACATACTTACATAGCTTCATTTTGTGTCGCGTAGTGAGAAATGAAACATGGCTTTTTCGAAAGAATGGGGTAGTGGGCAAAACATCGACATTAAGGTGATATATGATTACCGTTTTGATGGCTTCAATGTACCTGTCATACACAACCGGTGCCAACTGGTGTTTTTCTGTGGTTTGGTGTATACAGGGATCTCTGGTGTATACTAAGAGTGTTTGCAACATTAATTAAGATACTCCGGGGAAATGTACCATTTAATTGATTTCCGCCCCTTTCAATGTGTTTTATAATTAACTTTCGAAAGTCATACGCTCGTTCATGAATTGGCGAGGTCATGATACACACAAACACTTAGTCGAGTCGAATCCGTGTAGACAGCAGCGTCTCACGAGGCGAACCACCGATCGAGGTCAGTGTCATGCGGAAATCTATTTGATGTCGATGCCGACTTCAGTTGTCACAAAATGGGGATTCTCTAACTTGTTGTGCAAGGCGTAGTATGATGGGAAGAGGGTACGGGTGGGGATGGTGAAGAAATTTCACACACAATTGTGACAAATGGGATGGGAGAGGGTACGGGTGTTTTTTTTAAGAAACTTGACACACAATTGTGACAAATGGGGTGAGAGAGGGTACAGGTGGGGACGGTGAAAAAACTTCACACACAATTGTGACAAATGGGATGGGAGAGGATACGGGTGGGGATGTTTAAGAAACTTGACACAAAATTGTGACAACTGCGTTGGGAGATGTAATGGGTGGGGATGGTTAAGACACTTGACACGCAATAGTGACACACTTAGGATGGGAGAGAGTGCAGGCGTTGATGTTGAAGAAACTTTACTCACAGTTGTGACAACTGGAATTGGAGAGAGTATAGGTAGGTATTTTTAAGAAACTTCATACACAATTGTGACAACTGGGATGGGAGAGGGTACTATTGAAGATGGAGAAGAAACTTCACACACAATTGTGACATTGTGATGGGGAGAGGGTTCGAGTGGAGACGATAAAGAAAATTCACACACAATTGTGTAATTTGGATGGGACAGGATACGGTCACGGGTGGTGAAGAAAATTCAAATAGAGTTGTGTTATTGAGAGTGCATTTTTCTTTTCTTTTTAAATGTATTTTGTTCTTGTGAATTTTTACACCCAGTTGCGCATTTTCGAGTCCACACTAATAGGTTTAACATCGTTGTCACGGGATATCCACACGCACTGTGACCATGTTAATGTTTGGTGTTATACTCGCTTGGCTTAGGTACTCGGGGTGGTCACTTCTATGGGGCCTGAGAAAACAATCAATTCAGAATGTAGATCAACTTTTAATGTATCACGTTGAAGTATAAGGGAGCAAGTCCTTATTGTTACAATACAATAAGGGTTAACATGTGCATAATGTTACGTACTGTTAAATATACACATACAATTATGTTACTGCTAATTTGCTCAGAATAATAAAAGTAAGTGTATGCGAATAAAGTAAACTCGTTAAATACTTAAGTTAACAAATGTAATAGCTCCTGACTCTATCATGTAAACATGAATACACAAATCGCATTAATAGAAGAACAATGTTTACATGTACAATATATTTATGAATCAATCAATATATTTTTGAATCATTTTTTGAATCAATCCCTTAGAATTGTTAGTTACACCCTAATTCAGAGGGCGTCCGGAAGGGCCGTTTAATAAGTTTAGTGTTGTGCTACTGCATGTAAAAGTATGGGTCTATCTCCTTAAAAGGCAAAATTGTGTAAGGGTCCTTTCGTGTAGATTTAATACTGCAGATTTAGCCACGTTTGTCACGGACTGAACGGGGTAAATAATGGTTTGGGCGTAACGTTTGCTATAAAATCCATTGACTTCCAGTTCTGGCCGGGATTGCTTGATAGTTGCTTTGTTTGGAGCAGGAGTTGGACGGCGAAATTCACAGGCTTAGCTTTGATATTTCTCAAACATTAACTTGAAACTAGCATATGATTTTGAAGTTACTTTATTAGATGTAATTATTGTAATTGATTATTAATTGTAAAACAATATTAATTTGATAACAGTGGATAATAGTTGCATTAGTTAACGTTGGCGTAAAACTCAGTGATTTTAATACACGATTGTTAACATTAGTTAACAATGAGATGAGTGACTAGTATAAATGTTCGACGCGTATGCATAGCGTTGTATAATATGGGCATTAGTTGACATACATGTGTGCATGCATAACTCAGTGAGTGTAATATACGAGTGATTTTATAACGTTGTATATAACATGTATATGGGGCATTGGTTAACAGCGACATACATGGCGTATACATGGCGTTGTAGAATATGTATACATTGCTACTCATCATTAGTACAGCTTACATATATTTATTAAATAATGATTTGTTTGGGTAATGATAATTATGCAAGATTGTTCTGTTTATCAACCGACATCTAAAACGTGTGTATAATTACAGCCTAAGTCATCCAGGGTTGGATATAAGCCATCCAGGTGTGGATGTAAGCCTTTCGGAGTGGAGCTAAGCTTCCACGCATAACGTTAAGAGCGGTGGAGACGGTCCCCGTACCTGCGCAACATGGCCAGGTTCTTGTAGCAACAACCCCCGGGACACGAGGTGGGCCCGTTATCAGTCCTCACTGGAGGAACATCAATCACAACCTCAGTGGAGGTTAATCATCATACATATCGCGTCATCAACCCTTATAGAAGGCATTTGATGACAATCACCCATTGGATTCGCGCATCATCATCTTCATGAGCTCCCGCGCATCACAGTTATCGCGCTAGATCATAGATCAACATTGTTATAACTTTTAACAACACTTTAGTGTAATATATTCAGTATTTGTTACAATATTAAAAACGTCTTAAACGTTCATGAGAACATTCTTTTCATATTTCATCTGTGTATTCGCTTGTTTTTTTTAGATAATTGTATATATATTAAACATATTTTAAAAGTTGCATTAAACTTATGTAAATGCATTCACCGTCATTGATTCTTTCCTGAGTAAGCCCCAACCACTATGGTCATCCTGCGACAACTGGTTTTCAGAGTAGTGGGATTTTGGGCGACTACGGAGGGAAAGAATCAATAAGTGATCTTTATTATGATATACTAAATCTCTACTGATTATTTTAGAATTGTGTACCCCCCTCTGATCCATCAAGGCGACTGTAGACGATCACGGCCACAGCTTGGAAGACAAGTCAAGACATGACAAGGGTAGGGTGAGTCCACACTGTTGTTTTGTACGTTCTTTCCTTGGCACGAGGTCGCAGTGGTCTACACGATTGGGTCTTAGGCACTTTTGCTCAATAATGTGGGTGTTTGTTTTTACCTCCCTTGATATACCAATAGTATCCAATTATGTTGGCGAACAAGACGTTCTACTCATGTTGTGACACTCGAGTATACTTATATTGATGGGAGAAGTAAATATACATGTACATGCTATACACATTTCTATGATTGTTTAAGGTTTATGTCCAATATCAAATATAGATATTTTATGTAGTGTATATGTTTTGTGGAAGCTAGATACTATCTCTACATAACCGTTAGTAGTTAGCGCTAGTACAAATGTGACTTGTCCTATGATGATGCCCAGTTATTTACTGAGGACACAGTGACTTACCATTAGTAGTTAGTAGAGTAGAAGTATTAGTGACTTGTGTATTGTAATTATTGTAGTTAGTAGTCCACAATGTCTATAACCATGACGTCCATAAAGGAACTTACGGACATGGGTAAGGAGTTAGGGTATACTGGAGAGGAGCTTAGAACCTTTGTTAAAGACGAACAGGCTAGGGAAAGGGAATTTAGACTGAAGGAAAGAGAATTAGCAAAGCAGGAAAGAGATGAAGAAAGTAGACTAGCTAAAGAGAAGCTAGATGCTGAGAAAGGTAGGTTAGAAGTAGAAAGTAGATTAGCTAAAGAGAAGGTAGAATTAGAAAGTAGATTAGCTAAAGAGAAGCTAGATGCTGAGAAAGATAAGTTAGCATTCGAAAGTAGACTAGCCACAGAGAGGTTATAATTAGAAAGTAGATTAGCTAAAGAAAGGCGAGATGATGATAAAGAGAAGTTAGAATTAGAAAGTAAAATAGTAAAGGAGAAGCAAGAGTTAGAACATGAGAGGTTCGAAACAGATGGTAGACTAGCTAAGGCTAAGATAGAGATGGAGATGGAGAAATCAGCGTTTGATCATAAGTTTGCTTTAGAGTTGGAAGCAGCTAAGACAGATAGTAAGGACAGTAAAACTGTAGGGAAAGATAGTTATTCTGGGAAGTTAAATGGTCCGAAGTTACCATACTTTGATGCTGACAAAGATAACATGGACAGTTACTTGTTACGGTTTGAACGTTATGCTGAGTTACAGGAATGGACCAAAGATAAGTGGGCAGTTCATTTAAGTGCGTTACTGACAGGCAAGGCCTTAGAAATATTTTCAAGATTACCTAGTGTAGATTCTCTTGACTATGACAAGTTAAAGGATGCTCTTTTAAAGAGATTTGAGTTAACTGAAGCAGGTTTTAGAAAGCGGTTTAGAGCTTGTTTGCCTCAGAAAGGCGAGTCATTTATTCAGTTTATTAGTAGGTCTAGAAATTACTTAGATAGATGGTTAGAGTTAGGGATGGTAACGCAGACTTATCAAGGCCTCATAGATTTCTTGTTGCGGGACCAGCTATTCAATGTTTGTAGTAGAGATCTGTTCTTATTTCTGAAAGAAAGAAAACTAACTAGTGTAGATGAAATGGCAACACAAGCAGATCAGTTTGCCGAGGCTAGATGTGGAGCTCATAATGTAGTGTCGAAAGACAGAACTTTTAGAGATAGGCAAGGGGACGATCATAGTAATAAACAGAAAGTCCAGAGTGGAAACTATAGAGGTGGGGGTAGTTCGATGGGTGCTAGAGGAGGTAGCAATAGTGGTAAGAACATAGGTAGACCTTTTATTCGTTGTCGTCACTGTAATGGGAATCATGCTTCACATGAGTGTAGGAAAGCGGTGAAGGTATCCGCTGTCGTAGACAATTTTAGTGACAATAGTAGAAGGGACAACAATGTAGGTAGTCAGAACGAAGGTTTTAACAACCCATGAAATTTCGGTAGAAGTAGAGGTGGTCAAAACCGAGGTAGAGGTAGAGGCAGAGGTAGTAATAGTCCGGTTATTAAAACCGAGAGTAGTAGCTGTTGTGTTAAAGCGGATGGCGTAATGACGAAGATCGGAACATGTCTCTTTCCGTATGCAAATCTGCCGACGGCAGATGGTAGAGTGAATGGCACGGACGTAATTGTAATGAGGGATACAGATTGTACAGGTGTGGTAGTTAGGCTTAGTTTAGTTATGGATGACCAGTTGGAAGTAAACAGTCACCGTGTATGTTGTTAAATAAGTCGGTAGAGCACGTGCCAATAGCGAGAATAGATGTAGATACACCTTTCTTTAAAGGGACTACAGAGGCACTATGTATGGACGAACCGATGTATGATTTAACGATAGGGAACATAGAAGGTTCAGTACTTCCGGTAGTGTCCGATTTTAGGAGTAGCATAAGTAATGCAGTAGAGACTAGAGCGCAGGTTCAGAAGCAAGCTCAGGTTTATAGAAAATAAAAGGTTCATGCAGCCGTAGGTGACATATCTAAAGAGGAGTTTATAGAAGCATAAACAAGTTTGTACATAAGAATAGGTTATTGTACAGAGAATTTGAAGATAGTGGTGGTAGACAGTTTCACCAATTAGTGGTACCTACCCAGTATAGAACGACAGTGCTTAAGGTAGCTCATGAGTCGATTATGGGAGGTCATTTAGGCGTAAATAAAACGTCAGATAGAGTATTGGCAGAATTTTACTGGCCAGGCGTTAGTGGAGATGTAACTAGGTATTGTAGGTCCTGCGATGTATGCCAAAGGACAGTACCAAAAGGTCGAGTGACCAAAGTACATTTAGGTCAGTACACCATTTAAGCGGGAAGCCGTAGACATAGTTGGACCAATTTTTCCAGTGTCGGATAGGAAAAATAGGTACATTTTAACCATGGTAGACTATGCAACTAGGTATTCGGAGGCAGTAGCATTACCCTCAATTGAAACTGAGAGAGTAGCTGAGGCATTAGTTGATATGTTCAGTAGGCTAGGTGTACCAGAGGAAATGCTGACTGATTGTGGGTCACAGTTTACGTCAGAACTTATGGCTGAAGTTAGCAGGTTATTGTCTTTGCGTCAAATCACGACAACACCGTATTACTCCTATGTGTAACGGGTTAGTCGAACGATTTAACGGGACGTTAAAGCAAATGTTACGGCGTATGTGTACAGAGAGACCCAAAGATTGTCTAATTGTTGTTTGCATTTAGAGAGGTTCCACAAGAGAGTTTAGGATTTTCTCCGTTTGAGTTATTGTACTGTAGATCAGTTAGAGGTCCCATGAGGATTCTTAGAGAGATGTGGGCAGGTGAAGTAGATAGTGATGAGGTTAAGACTACATATCAGCATGTTTTAGATCTGAAGGCGAAACTAGAGGAGACTTGTAAGATAGCTCAAAGTCAGTTAGTTAAGGCAAGTACCAAGTACAAACGGTACTATGACCAGAAAGCTAGAGCTAGGAAATTTAAGATAAATGACCAGGTGTTACTGTTACTCCCGACCGACAATAACAAGCTGTTATTATAATGGCAAGGTCCGTTTTACGTTAGAGGGATAGTGAACACTATGGATTATCGTATCGAGATAAACGGAAAGTTAAAGACCTTTCATGCGAATTTGTTGAAAGAGTATATCAGTAGAACCGATAATGTGCAACAAGGGGTGTTAACTATACATAATGTTGCAGTTATTGAGGATAGTGAGGAAGGCAGTAGTGAGGACACTAGTCCCATGTATTTTCCCACTAGTGTAGGTAAGAAGACAGCAGCCGATGTAGACATATCGGGCATGCTTAGTGTAGAGCAGCAACGAGAGATGGGTAGTTTACTCTCGGAGTTCAGTGATGTCTTGTCCGAAAACCCGGGGCAGACAGATGGAGTGCAACATGATAATGTACTCACATCAGGGGAACCAATTAGAATTAAGGGGTATCCTATTCCATTACACTCCCGATCAATTGTTGATGAGGAGGTGAAAGACATGTTGAAATTGGGTGTCATCGAACCTTCAAGCGCCACATTTTCATCCCCAGTCGTACTTATTAAGAAGAAGGATAGGCTAATTTGATTCTGCATCGATTTTAGACAGCTAAATAAACGTACCATCTTTGATGCAGAGCCAATGCCTATCATTGAGGAGGTATTCTCTAAACTTGCGGGATATTCGTATTTCTCCAAGTTAGACCTCAGTAAAGGTTACTGGCAAGTCCCACTTTCAGACCAAGCTAAAGAGATGACCTCTTTCGAAACTTCGCAAGGACTTTTTAAGTTCAAGGTCATTCCCTTCGGTCTCGTAAACGCCCCAGCAACCTTCTGTAGGTTGATGAGGAAAGTCTTGAAGGATTTGTCCAACACAAACAGTTTTGTAGATGACATCCTGGTGTTTACAACAACATTTGAAGACCATATTAAGTCTCTACGTAATCTGTTGGAACGGCTACGCCGGTTTAAACTGACTGCAAAACCTAGCAAGTGTCACATAGGTTACGCAGATATAGAGTGTCTGGGTCATGTTTTCGGGAGGGACCAAAAATTGAAACCCAACCCCGACAAGGTTAAGGCAATTCAGGAAGCACCAAGACCCGAGACAAAGAAACAAGTTAGGTCATTTTTAGGGTTGGCGGGTTTTTACAGGAAGTTTATCCCAAACTTTTCGGCTATAGCTGCACCTTTGTCAGACTTGACAAAGAAAGGTCAACCCAATAGTATAATTTGGGGGGGAAAGCCAGGAGCGAGCTTTTGTCTCTTTAAAGGGGAGTCTGGTCAAAACCCCAATACTAAAATTACCTGAACTTGACCAGGAGTTTATCCTCAGAAAGGATGCCTCCGATATAGGGACGGGTGCTGTCCTACTGCAAGAGCAAGATGGGTGTAGTCTCCCCGTGGCTTACGCAAGTCGGAAACTACTACCTCGGGAACGTAACTACTCTGTTATCGAAAGAGAGTGTCTTGCAGTAGTGTGGGGTGTCAGTAAATTCCACCGATATGTTTTTGGTAAGGAATTCGTCTTGGAGACTGACCACCAACCGTTAGCTTATATGAACAAAGCAAAGGTCGCTAACAGTAGGTTAATGAGGTGGGCACAAACTCTGCAGCCTTACCGGATGAAAATTAAAGCGATCCGGGGAAAGGACAATATTGGGACAGACTATTTAAGTCGCCGCACAAAATGACAGGTTTAATACAATAGTTTAATAGTGTATTGCAGTGTATTGTACAATAGTAGTATATGTTACGACAGGGTAGTGTACAATTGTAGAATAGTGTTTAAATTGTAATTACATATTATAGTTAGGTTATAACTGCACTGGATGTTTTCCGGAAGACGGTCGTTGTACTGGCTGAAGGTTGCATTCCTCGGTAGTAATATTTAACATACTCACATACATACAGCTTGTACGTTTTGTCGCTCATTTGCTCGGAAGAATTAATAGTTTATTAACGTGTAAATATTAATTATCATTTCGTTGAATTTTAAAAAGTGTAGCACTTTCTTTAAGTGGGGAGATGTTGTCACAAAATGTCACGGGTAGAGCGTAGTGGTCGTACATATCTCTTGTAAGCTGTTAGTTACACCCTAATTCATTGTTTAGTTGAACCAAATTCACAATGTTCATGATATATTCAGGTAACACGGAAACCCGTGCACATTTTAAGTGGCCGCCAGAGGGCGTCCGGAAGGGCCGTTTAATAAGTTTAGTTTAGTGCTAATGCATGTAAAAGTATGGGTCTATCTCCTTAAAAGGCACAATTGTGTAAGGGTCCTTTCGTGTAGATTCAATACTGCAGATTTAGCCACGATTGTCACGGACTGAACGGGGGAAATAATGGTTTGGGCGTAACGTTTGCTATAAAATCCATTGTCTTCTAGTTCTGGCCGGGATTGCTTGATATGATAGTTGCTTTGTTTGGAGCAGGAGCTGGACGGCGAAATTCACAGGCAATATGTGGTCAGTATTTATTTATTTTTAACTTCTATCGTACATTTGTATTCAGTGGGCGGCGCCCTCTTGGCTGGCGGTTACGACATCTTGTTAGCTTTGATGTTTCTCAAACATTAACTTGAGACTAGCATATGATTTTGAAGTTACTTTATTAGATGTAAGTATTGTAATAGATCATGAATTGTAGAACAATATTAATTTGATAACAGTGGATAATAGTTGCATTAATTAACGTTGGCGTATAAACTCAGTGATTGTAATACACGATTGTTAACATTAGTTAACAATGAGATGAGTGACTAGTATAAATGTTCGACGCGTATGCATAGCGTTATATAATATGGGCATTAGTTGACATACATGTGTGCATGCATAACTCAGTGAGTGTAATATACGAGTGATTTGACAACGTTGTATATTACATGTATTAGGGGCATTGGTTAACAGCGACATACATGGCGTATACATGGCGTTGTATAATATGTATACATTGCTACTCATCATTAGTACAGCTTACATATATTTATTAAATAATGATTTGTTTGGGTAATGAAAATTATGCAAGATTGTTCTGTTTATCAACCGACATCTAAAACGTGTATATAATTACAGCCTAAGCCATCCAGGGTTGGATATAAGCCATCCAGGTGTGGATGTAAGCCTTCCGGAGTGGAGCTAAGCTTCCACGCATAACGTTAAGAGCGGTGGAGACGGTCCCCGTGCCTGCGCAACATGGCAAGGTTCTAGTAGCAACAACCCCCGGGACACGAGGTGGGCCCGTTATCAGTCCTCACTGGAGGAACATCATCCACAACCTCAGTCGAGGTTAATCATAATACATATCGCGTCATCAACCCTTATAGAAGGCATTTGTTGACAATCACCCATTGGATTCGCGCATCATCATCTTCATGAGCTCTCGCTAGATCATAGATCAACATTGTTATAACTTTTAACAACACTTTAGTGTAATATATTCAGTATTTGTTACAATACTGAGAACGTCTGAAACGTTCATGAGAACATTCTTTTCATATTTCATCTGTGTATTCGCTTGTTTATTTTAGATAATTGTATATATATTAAACATATTTTAAAAGTTGCATTAAACTTATGTAAATGCATTCACCGTCATTGATTCTTTCCTGAGTTAGCCCCAACCACTAGGGTCATCCTGCGACAGGTTATACTCGCTTGGCTTAGGTACTCGGGGTGGTCACTTCTGTGGGGCCAGAGAAAACTATCAATTCAGAATGTAGATCAACTTTCTTTTAATGTATCACGTTTAAGTATAAGGGAGCAAGTCCCTATTGTTACAATACAATAAGGGTTAACATGTGCATAATGTTACGTACTGTTAAATATACACATACAATTATGTTACTCCTAATTTGCTCAGAATAATAAAAGTAAGTGTATGCGAATAAAGTAAACTCGTTAAATACTTAGGTTAACAAATATAATAGTTCCTGACTCTATCATGTAAACATGAATACACAAATCGCATTAATAGAAGAACAATGTTTACATGTACAATATATTTATGAATCAATCAATATATTTATGAACCAATCCCTTAGAAGGGATTATTTTGCGTCATGTGTTTTAATTAAACTGGTCGATTCAACCCAACAACTTAATAAAAGCACAGTTTGACTTGTTTCGCAATGCCGAATGACTTCGTCTTGAAATTATTGCGATTACCTGCGCTTGACCATGCACTAAATCGAGTCGATTTTGTCGCGAAATTAAGAAATAATAAAAAAAGCAATATCTCAGCAACCGTTCAACATTTGCTCATCAAATCAACTCTGGTGGCTTTGTTTTGCATCCCTGAGTATGTATACCACACATTTTGCCATATATCTTTCACAAAAATTCCAAAAAAAATAAAAATATCACATTTTTAGAGAAAATCTGAAAATTTGAGGAAAAGTTGCCAAAAAGACTCTAAAATAGTCTAAAAGTCTGAAAATGATATTTTTTTCTCTGTTTCTGAGTTCATCTCACATATTCAAACAAAATAAATGCCTAGAAAATAATTTTTTATAGGGAATTTAATACCTTCTAAGAAACATTTCTTCAGTTGTATACTAACACCGGGTCAAAGGTCAACACTATTTTTACCCCTTGCAATTTCATACCCTGTCTACTTTCACTTCTCAAATTTATATCAAAAACTGTCAAAAACATGATGAGCTGCATTTTCAAATATCAAAAACATGTCCAGAATACAGCTACAGCCAAAAAATAACAGGAAACTGCACTAAAAAAAGTTTTTAAAGAAAAAAAGATCAGCACTCTTTAATACAGAACTACTTTCGACTGCACCAGGCGAGCACATCCTGTTGATTTAGTGTAATTAGACCTAGAATACAAGTATGTCTGTATGAACAATATTCTTATACGTATCAGTCGGAACATAGGTTATTCACCGACTTGTTATATGCCTGCATCGAATTTACATTACATACAGATGTAGATAAACAATATTATTGAAATTGAGAAGTCGTACGGACAAGGATCGTGACCTTAAGTTAAACTTGCAATACGTTTATTTCTAGTATTTATTCTTAGAATTATTGAACCGAAGTTGAATACTTCATTTTGGTAATGACAAACGCACAAGCATGAATTGCGCATGAAACAATGCATTATTCCAAATAGAACTAGACATAGTAAATTGTGATAAAGTGCATAAATATTCATGTTAAAATAATAAAGTTTCTTACCTGAGAAAACAATCAATTCAGAATGTAGATCAACTTTCTTTTAATGTATCACGTTGAAGTATAAGGGAACAAGTGATCTTTAGGTAGCTACATGCCATTTTATGTGATTATTTCTCAAATGGTTGTCGTGGTGAAGTGGACACTTTGACCAATGAAAATCTGTCCAGGCTATTTGCTGACCTGTAACCCTTGCATATATTTGAATACTGACCAGTATATTTCGGCGGAACTAAATTGATTATGATTGATTAGTTCCATAGAAATTTTCAGAGATATGACAGCAACTGCTACCAGGGGGTTCGGCAGCTTCCTGTATTCAGACAGGGAATGGTCAATTGATTAATGTGTGGTTACCTTGAAGGTCTTAAAGTATACATATTTTTCTATTAATATCACTTTTTGGCTGACCGCTTGATATATAAGCCTGGTGAGAAACTCAGAGAATGGCCGTTCAGCGTTAAACTATTTGTAAAGAGCACTGAGTCTTAATATTAATTACCGCCGCATATTTGCAAATAAAACCTTAAACATAGATAACTGCGAACTACAATTAACACAAATCAAATTCTAACGACTATCTGTATAAGTTTATATAAATGAAAATGCAATATTAAAGAATTGAAACAGGAGAAGAACATGCACACAATACACTATTAATTATAGCTGGGTTACAATACCTCGTATCTCCCTTTCCTTTCTCAACATTATTGTTCATGTCTTGCGGAATCTCAAAACTGTAAATATCTCCGTCACCTTTATTCGTGACATATGTATATTACCTTGATTTTTCGAAACTTCTTCTGATCATTGGCATTATGTGATTGATTTATAATATGTTTGTTGAAGATCTTTCTAAACTGGATTAAAATCTACTGGTACCCGGAAAAAATAATCATTGGTTAGCATTGTACTGGATTGAAAGATTCCGTCATAGGTGTCCTGTTATCTGTAATATGGCGACATCAAACGGGAAACCGTGACTGCGCACAATGACGAGAACTTTGGTTGCAGCACGTCATACCAAGCTTGTTGGTAATTCCTCAACTGCTTGCAAGCTTGTATATTTCCATCCTATATTCTCTCTACATCTGAACTACTGAAATTGATATGCTGTCATAAAATCTTAATCATTGTGCAATATATGTAACTATATACCTCTTGTTGCTATATTTGAATGTGGTAGTGTCGTTTCTCGTACAGTGACGAGGCTGCTTACTATGATACTAATTTCTTTTAATAAGTGACAATTTGTTGCAAATGTAAGAAAGCTGTTATGCAAAATCTTAAGATCAAAATGCAAACATGATAGGCAATTGAATGTAAACCATTTTCGTTATGAGATATGGAATTAAATACCAGTAGGAGACTTAGAAGATTATTAAGGTTCCTGACTAGTATTTTACTACCCCTTTTTGCTGTACGGGATCGTCTTAATCGTGGTGTTCACATGGTAATGATATTGACGCTCACGTTCTGTTCATTTCACAGATGAATGATAGTGCTAACGATATACATAATTTGTGGCAAAATTATTTTCCCCTATATACTCGTTTTATACCTAGAACCATCGATTTTAATCGGGATGACGATCATTAAATAACACACACACACGCACACACGCACAGAGAGAGAGATAGATAGAGAGAGAGCGAGAGAGAGAGAGAACAACAAACTCAAATAACGTCGTCGCAGATTTATTGTGTTTTTGGAGTATGGCAATATTTTTTCAACACTATACATGAACCAACTGTGTGCGATATCCTTTAAACAATAGTAAATCGTTTGACAGATGTTCATCCCCGACCGCCCAGAAGTTTGTATTGGCTTATTTTAAATAAAAACCTAAAATTGTTTATAATCAATAATGAGAGAAACAGTTTTGTACTTATATTGATTATTGATTGTACATCTGTTTTTGCTTTTAAACGAAGGTGTGTTTTTAATAGTAACATTCATTTGATAATTTCTGTTGAAAAAAAGCGTCTAATCTCGAATAAACTTCACGTACAATATATCTTATGAGTCTAAATATAAAGGCGAAGCTACAGCGAACGCACCCTGGCGTGGCGCAGTCGGTAGCGCGGCGGATTTGTAACCGGAGGCCCCGGGTTCAATCCTCCGTGGTGCCACTGAGTTCCGTCGGTGTGATCTTGGGCAAGACACTTTTCCTTAGCCTCGTCCGTCGAATGGGGACGTAAACCGGGCGGTCCCGTGTATCGGTCTATCAACCGAGCACGTTAAAGAACCATAGGAATCTATTCGATAATAAGAGTAGGGCAGGTTCCCGGATTCCTATGTATCCTTCCCCTCTCTCTGGGGCGGCTCTAAATAACCTGTACTGTGTTGATGACCCGTTAAACAACATTCAATTCAATTCTTAATAGAAAGTGGCTATTCCACTGTCTGAAATATACCTGACGGTAGTCGTTTCTACTGCACTTTATTAGTAAGTTTATCATTTCCACTGACGGTAGTCGTTTCTACTGCACTTTATTAGTAAGTTTATCATTTCCACTGACGGTAGTCGTTTCTACTGCACTTTATTAGTAAGTTTATCATTTCCACTGACGGTAGTCGTTTCTACTGCACTTTATTAGTAAGTTTATCATTTCCATTCTTCCAATACCATTGTTGTTACTGTTGCGACCAGTATTAATGGCAAATTCAATTAAGCGCAAGTTCGTATGCGCTCTATGGAATTTGCCATTTACTGCCGACGTTTCATGAAATTTACCATTCACTTCAGGTGTTTAAAACCGCATAAACGCCAACAAATTGCGAATAGATTCTTAATATTAGGAAATAAAAAATAAGAAAAGTAAAAATCTAGCAATTATTTTACTATGACCTTAAATACACATTATCATTTCCTGAAAGTAGTTCGTGCGCATTCTGATGATTTGGGGGCATATTTTATATTGATTGTGTTTAGATTACGACCAAATGTAATCAGCAACGCCATCCTATTATTTCTGATTGGACTAATTTAAACGACCCTCGCTTCCTTTTTATAATTGCCTACAGGATAAAGGCTAGATGTATAAATGTTGGTTTTATTGTCGTCTCCGTTTATGTTTGTGGTGTCGCATACTTTATTTCTGTTTGTCCTTGTAATTGTTGTTTGTTTTGTATGCGTGTTATTGGCCGACAGCGTTCTTAAATATCGCATTACGTGGTCCGAGTATTAACTGTCATACCCCATCCAACCCCTTCTCCAAGAAGCGGAAACGGGTTTGGCTGGGGTATGAAAGAAAAACTTGATTTCCGCTTAAAACGTTCGCTCATTGTAAAAATTAAAACATTTAATATGTTATTTTAAATAGGTTATCGAAGTTTTTCAGTAAAATGTGTTTTTAAACGTGTTTTATTGTCGAAATATCCGTTATAAAATCCTGCTTATATAAGCTTTCCAATCGCTTAATGGAATTAAGGTCGGACCATGTAATGCTGTTCGACTTGTATATCTACTTTTGTTTTGCGTGTTTATTGATTGTCATTACGTGTTCCCGCCTTAATTCAATTAAGCGATGGGGAAGCTTATATTAGCAGGATTTTTAACGGATATTCGACAATAAAACACGTTTAAAACATGTTGAATGAAAACATGCGATATCCTGTTTAAAATTACCTATTAAATGCTTTAATTTTACAATATGTAAACTGTTAAGCCAACATTAAGGTTTTACTTCATACCCCAGCCAATCCCGTTTTTGCTTCTTGGAGAAGGGGTTGGACGGGGTATGAAAGTTAATACTCGGCCCACGTAATGTAGATTTGTTTCAAATCCAGCATTTATGTAACATTATCATATCAAATGACATGATCATCAGGCACGCATTTTCCCATCTAACAGAACATATAAGAATATCACCTTAAAAAAATAATAGCAGAACAATTATTAGATCCTTTATGTGTACAAGGGCAATGTTATTTTGTTATCTTTACTCTGATTACTCCTTACAACAACGGATATTGATAGCGATAACAATAATTTCACAAATTTGTGATTCTCTATCTTAACAAACTATTCCGCACTGATACATTTCAACGCCGTTCTTCTATAATTGATAAAATATCCCCGGGGAAAACACGGTAGGCTATAGAATGTGATATGTCATTATAGCGTAATAAAGACCAGTTTCGGAACGGAATGAAAAATAAATACTTTGTACGGTAAGTATGTCGGTGGTTTAACGTGTGTAGGCCATGGTGTCCGCGCCGGCCATGGTGTCAGCGGATACAATGGCCTATGTCATATCATTTCCACTCACTATGGGATTAATGTGTATGCTCTGGGGTGGCTCTAAATAATCTGTAATGTGTTGATGAGCCATTAAACAAGATTCAATTAAAATTCAATTGTCTAATTAAGTCATTATTTTACCAATGGATGAATTCATCAATATATACATCAATTGATGTCTATGCTCTGGGGCTGCTCTAAATGTCCTTTTATGTGTTGATGAGCCGTTAAACACTTTTCAATTCAAATCAATTTACTTATTTAGTCATTATTTCACCACTCAATAAGTTATACTACAACATTCCCCTCTCTCTTAGGCGTCTCTAAATAACTTATAATGTGTTGATGAGCCGTTAAACAATATTCAAGTTAAGTAAATTTTCTCCCCACTCAATAGGTTATTCATTATTTAACCACTGAATAAGTTATAATAGCACCTTCCCCTCTCTCTCTCTTAGGCGTCTCTACATAACCTATAATGTGTTGATGATCCGTTAAACAATATTAAATTTAATTCAGTTTTCTTAGTCCTTATTTCACAAATCAATAAGGCCAACAAAAAATAGGTCTGTTTCTGGTCTTTTTCCCCAACAAAATAGGATAGTTCGGCAGGAAAATATTTTTTTTAGAATTAATCCTTGCTATACTAAATTCAAATCAAGAACATCAAAAGCATTTTTTCTTGAACACATTACATAATATGAGTGTTCCACAACACTTACATGCCTTAAACATTAAAAAAAAAAAAAAAAAATATAAGAAAAAATGTTTAGGGCCTTAAAATTAAGGTAGGTCGGAAGACCAGAAACAACCCTGTTTTTTTCGGCCTAAGTTATAATACCGCCTTCCACTTTCTCTGGGGCGGCTCTAAATGACCTACAATGTGTTGTGACATTGAAAAATATTCAATTCAATTCAATTTCCCCCACTCAATAAGTTATAATACCACCTTCCTATAATATGTTGATGAGCCGTTAAACAAGATTCAATTCAATTTCCCTATTTAGTCATAATGTCACCACTCACTAAGCTTTAATACCAGCTTGTTCTCCTCTGGGGCGGCTCTAAAAAAACTATACTGTGCTAATGACCCATTAAACAAGATTCAGTTCAATTCAGTTTACTCATTCAGACATTATGTCTCCACCAAATGCGTTATAATACCCCCTTACACTCATAACATAACGATAATATAACGTGGAGACGCCCCCTGCCTAGGCCATAGTATCCGTGGACACCATGGCCGGCGCGGATACCATGATCTCCTACAACGTGCGTTTTAACAATGTTTCAGTCATATCCCGACGATGGCTTCTTGTAGCAGTGAGCTCAATACTCAATTCTATTTTGATGAAAAGAGTATGAAAAGAGAAATTTGAAAATCGCCGAACACGATAAATATAAACTAGGATTGATTGAGACTGTTCATGTACGGTAGTGAAAAATGCTTGCTACCGTTCAAGCTCTCTAGTCCTTCTTTGAATGCCACACCGTAGACATAAAACATATTACAATATCCAGTCAAATTATTCTGACATCGGACGGACCCGTCATAGTACTACAGTGCATTGGGGATATAGAATCATAGGTAGTAAATATTCATTTCGCAACTCATGTATTTTAGACTATTTGAAGATTTTCCAGGCTTGAATATATATCATATAAGCATACATCTATACAGTGGTAAAATGATTTGATGCATTTTCCATGCAAAATGTATCACTAAGTGCAATTCCTCTTAGAAAAAAATTATAATTAACTACCCCAATGAAGTGTGCTTTTGAAACTAAAAATTCATATTGTCACAATAAATTGAGATATAGATATTTGCTGTTATAATATATGGTATAGACACAATTATAAATCTAATCATCAAATAAGTGAACTTGTTAAAATGTTGCACTTCTAGGGATACAACGAAATTATGTAAATATAGGTGCAAAAAATAATTAAATAATTCACAGTTATAGGACAATAATTCACTAATTAGACATGTTCCTTTCATGTTAAATTTAGACGTTTAACCCATGTAACTATATACCCTACAACCCACTGTACCAACGTCAAGCAACGGCGCTATTACAACCAGTTTAATAACAAAAACATAGACAAAATAACTAAGTGTTATATTGCTTACAGGCCATCAACCCCACCCTTGGAAATCGCTTTACAAATAAGTTTGCAAGTCAACCTACTCCCTTAAGTCATGGTTAACCAGTACCCAGAACACACTTCTATGTCTGCATAATTATAATCTCATATTCTATTGTATACGTGCGTGTTTATTTGTATGGTGGCATATTTCTGCCACGAGATAGCTAGATAATGTATCGTGTATTTTTCGCGATAATGTTATATTTTCTCTTTAATTTTCATCAATTTTATCTAACAAAACTTGCTGCGATACTGCCCACTTCTGTCATCACGTTAGCACAATAGTTGACATTTGAAATTTTGTTTTCGTAATACTTCTGATTAACTATCATGAAAATTCACGTTACTATCTCGTAAATATTTATAGTTAACTATATAACATTACTTACCGCGAAACCAGAACTATCATGATCAGTAGTATCGCAGTATCGCGGCATTTAACAAGATAACTGAGATATTTTCGTGAAAATTCAATCACCATCTCGAAGAAAGCATGATACGGATATCGTGATAATTCTCTAGAAACTAGAATCATGATGGCAGAAGTGGGCATTAGCGTGGCATTTAACATGATAACTTAATAATTTTATCTTACAAATTTTATAAGATTTTCGCGAAAATTCATTATTATCTCGAAAAATACATAGTATATCTCGAAATAATCATGATAATTATCTAGATATCTCGTGGCAGAAATATGCCACCACATATTTGCTACATTGATTTCCTGATACAAAATCTTGGTGTGCGTTATGATAAATGAATTAGCACTACCCTAATAACAGGGTTGAGGAAATCGCCGGAAGCATACTGACAGAACACGTTGGTAAAAATGAAAGAATAGCGTATAGACAAACAAATAAACGAATATGCGAATGATGTTCCTTATTTTCCAAGTCGACCCTATGAGACAGTAGACTATGAGTCAGTAGACAATATAAATAGTGCCTTCAGGTTAAGTATTTCTGAAGACATTTTAGAAACAATGCAGTGTAAAACGGTATCTTCTAAGTGGAATGTCGTGAGAAAATTGGCAGTGTAATCAAAGCTACGGCGCTGCGTGGAATACTTTGTATATTTTGTGAACAGCTGTATGTGTGCTATTCCATTACGGATTTATCATTAAGAATCGTGTATACGTGTATGTAAGTGACAAATCCGTCAAATGTGTGAATTGTTTACAATGTCGCGCCTTATTGTTTAGATCGAGATTTTCTCATGGGCATATACATGTACCTCACAATATTATAATTAAATATAAACTGTATTTAATTTTCGTCGGTTGCAAAATACGCTACACAACTTATAGTACTCCCGAGTTCG
Organism: Cyrtodaria siliqua; assembly: GCA_037043455.1. Classification (NCBI taxonomy): domain Eukaryota; kingdom Metazoa; phylum Mollusca; class Bivalvia; order Adapedonta; family Hiatellidae; genus Cyrtodaria; species Cyrtodaria siliqua. Next base: position 109,370 of record JAWPHD010001686.1, read on the forward strand.
TGGATGACAGCGGAGTTGTGGGAAAAAGTGGAGAATCCGAGCCTCTCATGTATAACGCTTAGACTGGGATTCGAACCCGGGTTGGATTGGCGGGAATCGAATGCGCTACCGAGTTACTCTGTCATATAATAATATTCTGACGGTCAATGGAAACGCATCAGTAGCATATATGTGTGTTAAATTCTGTTGCTAAAGTAATTTATAACAATAAGTGTAAATTTTAAAACTGATATTAATTAACAATTGCAAATACTGATTATCTCAAAATTCCTAAACATGGTGTAAAGTGTTTAATTAAACTCAATTTTAACATATGCACATATTATTATAAATTACTTTAGCAATACAAAGTAACACACACATAATCTACTGGTGCGTTTTCATTGAACGTCAGTATATATTTAAAGTGCGTGTATCGATTCAAAGCATGACATATCAAATAATTATTATATAAATTAAATTGATACACTATGTTTTTTATGCTTTTTCAAGATATTTTTTTGATAGCTTACATCCATCAAGATTGAGAATATTTCAGTGAATTACCTAGTATGCGGCGCAGCAAAGATAAACGGACTGACAATATGGGTACCGCAATGAAACGGTGAACTCCTGTAGAAGCTTCAGCACTAGCTCAGTGTGTGTTGTATTTCCATCCTCGTCTAATCTCAGTAAGACCTTACATGTGTTATGTGTGGTAAACCGATGGCCTACGTTGGAGTGGTTTCTATATACCAGTCTACGTCTAAATGTATGGATAAAGGGTTTGTTTGTTTTTTGTTTAACGTCATTTTCGAGCACACGGGATTTATATTGGGACGTGACCAATTGTAATTTAGTAAATTCATAAAAGGGTTTGTGTAACTAGTTGTGTTGTCATCATGGGCCCTTTAACTCAAACATATTGAACGTTGATCATTAACATGAGATTCTAAAAATAACTAAACGTACACAAATTTAAAGAAACCTATTGACAACACCGCAATCCTTACAATAAATCATTTGCGATACAATCTCAAAATAATTTAAAAACAACAAATAAACCGCAAAACTGCGACACAAAAACTGTTTAATGAAACTATTTCGCGCCTATAATTGCATTAATTTCCGTCCACCCATGACTAACTTCCTTTAAACCGTCGTTAAACTTCACTTCACAAGTGTCACGGATAGTATCATTTCAGTATCAGGCATGTCTCTGAAGCTTACCATGGCGATACTTTAAAGTTTATTTAAACACATAAAGTGATAAGATCATATGAAGTTAACGTGTGCCCATTAAAGTGGCTTTAATATAAAAATGATTAATGCAGCCAAATAGGAGCCGAAGATATACTCGGATGCATGCGTATTGACACTTTTATGAAGGAAACCGGTGACACGGTTTAGCAGACTACCCATACCTAAAACTTTACTGCAAAGAGAAAAGGGCGAGACAGTTGAATGGACTTTAGTCAACATAGTTGGATATGCACGATATATTATGTTTATTTTTAAATGAGGAAGTGTTAAAAGTAATATAGACTTTGCTGCCGTTTTATCAAATCATTGTACTTGTAAGTATAAACCATACTTTTTTCCTCTGTTAGATATGAATGTATAAGGCTGCAAGTCGATTTGGACAATATATCATTACAAACCAAACATATTTTATACAACTAAAAGAATAGCATTCGTTTTGTTTGAAGACCATTATGTTTATATCAGGGCTAAAAATTAGAATGTTTAGTTATTAGACCATGCGTCTAGTAGGTTCGTAAAAAGACTAGCACAGCTTAAAATTTACTAGTCCAAAATAATATTCAACACAAAAAATCCAGAACCAGGGCCTGGACAAAATTGGACGTTTTGTGAGATTGTACGAGACTTTCAAAAAAACATATTTTCAAGTTAATTTAATATTAATGTCTTATTTTTAACTTATGAGAAGCAACAAGTGACGTTAAAAAGTTTAACTGGTGCATCAACAAATGACAACATGACGTCACGCAAACATCGACTTTATGCGCGCTATTCGCTAGTGGGCGCTTTAATTGGCATAATCTGCCCAGACCGATATCTGCAAATAAGTACGGTGTTCCGTTAGGGCCATCGTACCATCGCGCATCGACCTTTACAAGTCGATGCGCGATAGTACGATGGTACGATGGCGATGGAGCGATGGTACGATGGCGATGGTACGATGAAGCGATGGTACGATGGCGATGGTACGATGGTACGATGGCGATGACGCGATGGACCATCGCGTCATCGCCATCGTACCATCGCACCATCGCCATCGTACCATCGTACCATCGCGCATCGACTTTAAACGCGATGGTACGATGGTACGATGGTAAGATGGTCCATCGTACCATCGCGCATCGACCTTTTACAAGTCGATGCGCGATGGTACGATGGTACGATGGCGATGGTACGATGGTACGATGGCGATGGCACGATGGACCATCGCGTCATCGCCATCGTACCATCGTGACATCGCCATCGTACCATCGTGCCATCGCACCATCGCAGTCGATGTGCGATGTTGCATCGCCTCCTGCTGCATCGTACCATCGCTCCATCGCCTCCGTTTAGACATGCGCACATCAAAACAAAACAAAAATGGAGGACATCATAGATGCAAAGATTCGACAATAAGTTTTGGACATGTTTCTTACCGAGAAATTCATGTTTTGCTGAGCCTAAATGAAGGGATATATTTAAGAAAAGTATTGTCGAATCTTTGCATCCATGATATACGGTAAGAATGTCCTCCATTTTTGTTTTGCTTTGATGTGCGCATGTCTAAACGGAAGGCGATGGAGCGATGGTACGATGGAGTAGGGAGCGATGCAACATCGCACATCGACTGCGATGGTGCGATGGCACGATGGTACGATGGCGATGTCACGATGGTACGATGGCGATGACGCGATGGTCCATCGTGCCATCGCCATCGTACCATCGTACCATCGCCATCGTACCATCGTACCATCGCGCATCGACTTGTAAAAGGTCGATGCGCGATGGTACGATGGACCATCTTACCATCGTACCATCGTACCATCGCGTTTAAAGTCGATGCGCGATGGTACGATGGTACGATGGCGATGGTGCGATGGTACGATGGCGATGACGCGATGGTCCATCGCGTCATCGCCATCGTACCATCGTACCATCGCCATCGTACCATCGCGTCATCGTACCATCGCCATCGTACCATCGCTCCATCGCCATCGTACCATCGTACCATCGCGCATCGACTTGTAAAGGTCGATGCGCGATGGTACGATGGCCCTAACGGAACACCGTAAATAAGACATATGCATGATACGGTCTTGGCAGGCCGAGACAACATACACATGTAAGAGGTAGTTGTTAATCCAGACTTTGTTGAAAAATATAATACCTGCTTCGTTTTGATTACCAAGGCAATTGTCAATACGTATACGCTAGAATAATAGGCTTTTATTGAAACTATGTCAATTCTATTTTTAAAGGTTAACTTAGCTAGCACAACCTTTTCACAAACCTTTCTTATAAAACATCTTTTTTTTCTTTTTTTTAAGAACAAAATCTACTAGCCCGTCGGTCTACCTAGGCAGATAACTTGTTAGCCCGACAGCTTTTTTACTAGCCTCGGGCTAACGGACTAGTGCTAATTTCAAGTCCTGTTATATCAAGATTACGTTTAGTGATACAGAGTTGGAACACCCGATTTGTAATCATGGGATGTAAACGTTCTGCCAGCTGAATACTCATCACGATTACGTATACTGCCAGAGCATACTGCTTTCTTCTCTAGTTTGTAATACCCTTTGCGATAGTAATTGACTTGGCGATCACTTGCCGGACATCCGGAGCGTAATAAATATAAGGATGCAATATAAAGATGTTAAAAAATCAAGTCAGACATACCAATCGTGTACCTTTTGTTCCTACTCGTTCATGTTCCAACTTATTAAATCCAAGGTGTAATATGTTTTTCATCTTAACAATGATATGAAATAAGTAATAATCTGGAAATAAAAATGCAGTCAGCCTTACTCAAGGGACTGCTTTAAGAGACCACCGTTTTCGTTAATACTGTTTTAAATAAAAATGGACCTGTATTGAGAGATCATCTGACTGTTTTTTTTTACCAGTTGTGTTATTCGTTTTCATTGTCTTTGAAAAAGGATTGATATGTTATGACCCAATCAATTTCCAACGCACTGCATGTTTAGTGGTTAGCATTTTACAGTTCTCCATTATGTTTTCCTTTTTGATTGTGCGATGAACACGGATATTGTGTATCCTATGATCACGTCTACCTAAATACTGAAGAACGGTAACGTTTGTTCCTCTCCTATGTCTTGTCGTTCCTTTAATGGTTTATTCACTTGTTGCTCTAGCTTCTGTCGTCATTGAGCTTTTGCGTTGTGGCTTTTTATGTTTTTGTTTTTATATTCATATACACATGATCATGTTTGTGTTATATTTATATTGCCTATTAATGCTGTCTAGTTAGTTAGAGGTTATCTCATGGCGGGGATTTAATTTATTACCCTTATCATTTTATTGGGATGACGATAGGGCAAGAGTGAGGTTTGGTGCACCCTATAACCTGGTTTAAACCGCAAGCGGCCTTTTGTGTGCCACTTATCGTTCAAATACGGCAGCCCTATTGTCCATCCTTTCATATACCTTGCATTTTAATCATCCTTGTAATTGTTGTTTGTTTATATGCGTGTTTTTGTTGACTGTGGTCCTTGAATGCTACATTTTCTGTTAAACTTTTATCAACTTCTATATCTACTTTCACATTGACTGTAATAGTTAAGGTATATAGGTATATAATGGCCATATAACGTACGTACTCTAATATAAGGTATATAATGGCCATATAACGTACGTACTCTAATATAAGGTATATAATGGCCATATAACGTACGTACTCTAATATAAGGTATATAATGGCCATATAACGGTACTCTAATATAAGGTATATAATGGCCATATAACGTACGTACTCTAATATAAGGTATATAATGGCCATATAACGTACGTACTCTAGTATGTGCCTTTGTAGATCACTACTGCAGATGTTATTGTATTATTTTTAGGTATTACTTATACGATATTTAAATGTAAGATGTGTTTAGCTGTTGATTGTTTTTTACATACAAGACTAATGTCATCTGATATAAAGGATTTTAAAAACTCGTCCCTATTCGAAATAAATTCGAAAACTCATTATGAATTATATTTCATAAATCGTATACAGGTTGGGAACTCAAATAAGCTCCTATATAAAATAATAATGTATTGCCAACCACAGGACACCATCCGTAAATAATTTTATCATAATTACAAAAGCGTCGCAAACTTATAATAATTATGATCTATTATCGCTGAGCAATTATTTTCGAATAATGCTGATACATTTGAGTAGCTTTATTTACTACAAAACCAAAGTGTCCCGCTCGTTTAATGTTCAAACCTATCATTAGAAAGTATTCAAACTGTGTGCATAGTCCTCCGCTCACCCAGAAGAACAACTCATTCGTGCCTTTCCATTACTTCATATATATCGAGATCATCTTAACGTCTAATATAATGTTATTACTGTGATATGAATACAGTTTTATGTTACATTTAAACACTCTAATGATTTCATTTTAGGTTTAATTTATGCAGATAAGTGTATCGCGTTAAAGAAAGTTTTGGAAGTGATGAAGAGTGAACACAAAAGAAAATAACACCCGATACATGCCGATATCGTGCAGAACATGAAACAGGACACATAGCAGTAAATGACGATCATTGAATGACGACCATATTAATGTTATATGTTAAGTGGGTGAAACGTGATCTGCATAGACAAGAAGTACAAAAGAGCTGCATACTAAACGGCAAGGACGAATATGTTAGACATCTCTTTCACTGATATTGAAGCGCAGATAAGTCATATTTAATTCACACAAAAAAGGAATATAAAATATATATTCACTATCTATGCACTGGAGAATCGGGTTCATCGTTGAACAGAAACAGTATGTCAACATAATTTGCATACTGAAAGGCAAGTAAAACTCTGAATGTACTTTATATGCAGTTGATGAGAAGAAACTATGAGAAATTGTATCAGAAACATGCTTTAAATGAAGGATATGTAACACAACATGGAACTTTTAAAATACGAGGTACATATTGAAAAACTCTTTCGAGCTTTCTGCGCAAAGCAGGGGAAAGGTAACTATTATTAAGCGAAGGAATTGTATAAAATACGAGGTGCATATTTAAAGGCAAGGAGGAAAATTCTGTAAGAACTTGGCATTTGCGGTGAAGAAACAAGTTTTTAACAGGATTTAACATTTGGGAGTAGTAACGCGATTTGGACAGAAGAACGGCACATGCAATTCTGACTGCACTTTCTATGAAATGGGACACAGGTGACAATCTTTAAGCGGAACAACTGTTTAAAATTCCAGGTGCATTATTGAAAGGCAAATAAAACTGCGTATTCACTTTCTATGCAATTAAGTAGTAAGCTTCTAACAGAAACATGACTTAAAACACAATTTGCATATTGTGGAGTTGAAGAACTGTAACAGGATTTGGACAGAGACCGCATTTCAAACATAAGACGCATCCTAAAGGCAAATGCAAAGTTTCTAAGCATCTTCTAAATAAATGAAGATCAACACCTACTTATCATGATGAGGTTTCTACAATATTTACTGTTCGTTTTCTCTCTTGGAATTCGTCAAATAGATGTGGTGGATGGTAAACTTAGAACAGCGCTTCAAGAAATAAATGAAAATGGAATTTTGCTAAAGGTAATATATTTCTTTGCTAGTATTGTATTGTAATCTACAAAAGTGTTTACAAAGATTTTAAATTTCGGATACATGTAATCAGTATTAGTGACCTTATACCATGCTATAGAAGTAGAATGTGTTTAAAGGAAAACTAAAAACGTAAGCTGAAGGTGGTGGAGTATGCATGTCAGGGGCGTAGCTAGAGCTTGATAGAAGTGAAAGCAACCGAGATCAAATGGTCGCGGTCGGGAAGGTTGTGTTTGTGTGCTGGGGTGGGGGTGGAGAGGCCGTATCCCCTTCCTATTTTTAAAGGTGGTTCGTTTAGATAAATTGATCTTTTTAAGCACGTTGGTAGACAGTACCAAATGCATCTTTTGACATCACGATGCCGATTCTTAGTGTAATCGAATATAAGGGAAATAACATAGGGATACAATAGCATAAATAAGAAATACATTTATAAAATATTATTTTAATAAAAGTACAAATATGACTATATATCAACACTTGATTATAACTCAAACTAAATATATTTAACACATTTGTAAAGGCGTGTACATTTGAAATTATATAAAAAAAAATGCAGCAGCTAAGGTAATTTTTTAAGAAAGTGATTTCGTACAATCACATAAGTATCAAAATCACCTCGCCTGTTTTTGGAAGTAGGTATACAAATCGAACTGGAAATGTAGCATTCATGGAACCCAGAGAACCAAAAATTTCAAAACAAACAAAACATAACAAAGATAAATAAGAGGCAAGACATGTGATACCACAAACATAAATGGTTGACAATAGGGCTACCGCTTTGGAACGGTCAGTGGCAAAATGGACGCTTGGGGTTTAAGCCAGGTTCTAGTAAAAAAAGCACCTAGAACTAATTTCAATTCTTGTTTAGTGATAATGGCCAGCGGCGGCTCATACACATATAATACAGAATTATAACGCTCTTCCGTACCGGTTAAAAAGGTCTGTATAGGTAAATATTTAAACGGAAAGGAAATCGTTTCCTGGCAAATGAAATTTAAAAAGGATCGCTAACAATATCTTGATACTATCTACATGCCTAGTTAATATATCAACGAAGCCGGAACTGTGATTCTTCTTTTACACGTATAGTAAAAAAAAAAAAATAAAAAAAAAATGGAATATGAACTGCGTATTCACACTTGCATGCAAAGGATGTCAAGACATTTATTTTCCGTTAGCCTTATAATAAATGTACTGAGTACCGAAACTGGGATTTATTGATAAACCATTTTTTCTAAAACTTGAACAATTTCGTTTTGCCAAAATATTGTTTTATTAAAATTTGATGCCCTCCATCAACTTTTTCTTGTTTACTATGACACGCTACTTGAATTGGACCAGATGAGTTATGATTTTGATGAGTAAGAGTTAATGTTCTTTGCTGCCACTACTTTTTGTTCTTGTCATGACACAGATCTTTTCAAAGGAATAGTCTTGATTATTCCCCCTTCATTGTATATTCACAATAAACATTAGTACATTAAAGGTATACATGGCAATCTTGATTTTTCTAAATAAAAACATACTGCGTCCCGTTAGCTTTTCAACATGACTTGCATTTGTTCAATCATTAATCTGTATTGTAAGACTAGAATAAATCAAATTGTTCTTGCAAATTGCTAACTGTTGATAATATTGCACCAATGATAATACTGCACCAATAATATATTTAAATCTATAAAGGTAGAATAATAAGAAGAAATGAAAACTCAGTTATTATTTTATTTAATTATATGCAAGCAGGTTTACAGCCTAAATGCTACTGGTTGAATAAAATGAGACGCCAGTTTTAACGGTTGAGAAAAACTCCAAGATGTCGTGTGTCCCCTTTAAGTGGTTAGTTTAAATATAAGACTGTGTCGGACAGTTGGATGGAGTGATACAAAACACATAATGAAAAGTGTAACACAAGGGTCATACCCATTTATTACATTTTTATCGGTGAAAGATTGGGATTTCTCAGTGAAAGAATATTCATAATCGTTAAAAATTAATAACTAACACCAAACACAGTTATGACGTGAAAAAGTGTTGCTGACGTCGACGTCATCCGCCGATAACGTTCAATAAAGCGAATAATTTGGGTTAAAAACTGATTTAAAATGTATTATCATGCAGATATGCACTTTTCTGTCTAATAAAGGGGTGACCTAATAAATCTTGCTTTATAAGGCACTGACCAATAAAGCAAATTAATGCGGAATCCCTCGGCGTTTATGGTACATGTCGTTATCTGACGTCATGCACGTAACGTTGCCTAACGTCATAAAACAAACAGAAAAAAACATGGCGGCGTCCTCAATAAGCGTAACATCTTAGAAGTAGGTAATAATAGTAATTCATACAGAAAATGTGGATAATCTACATGATCAATAGAATATTATGTCAGTGCCTTTTACTATCAAGTTTATCAGGCGAGGCTTAGAAAACGAAGAATGGCGAGGTTCTGCCGAGCCATTCTTCGTTTTCGTGCCGAGCCTAATAAACTTGATAGTAGAAGGCACTGACATAATATTCTCTATATAAACAGATTATTTAACTGCTGTGTTTGATTATATGGAAATCCTTCACTCAATGGTAGACGTGTTTTTTTCACTCACTCTCATACGCGCGTTCTTGAAAAAAACACACGTCTACCATCTCGTGAAAGATTTCCCTATAATTGATCACAGCAGTTAAATAATCTCTATGTAACTGACGCATCAGTCGAGATTGCTAGATTTATTCAACCATTACACATGATTTTGTGTTGACTTAGTTTACTTAATCCAGGGAAGTAACTCACGTATGCATCTTTCAAAAGTTTCAAGATCTGATTAAAGCATATTAAATAATCAACTCAAATTTAAACAAACTAGATACCGTGTAATCGAGTGAACACGATTGGTTTCGGATTGGTATTGTTTTTGCTTCCGGTGTCGTAGCCCTCGAAAGTAGTACTTAAAAATTATCCCAACATGGAACATAGAATAAAAGGCAATTCGTGGCAGGATGGCATATTGATTTTGAATGGAAATGAAGAATGAATTCATCTGGACTACTTGTTTTGTGAAAGATATCTTTGCCCCAAAGGTCATGCAGATGTCAACACAAACATGTGCTTTATTGACACAAGAGTTTATTTGGGAGAATCGCCAAAATAACAAAAATTATCAACCCCAGTCTGGATGTTTAGCATTATATTGGCTAGGTATGTTTATTGGCAGAAATTCATATCACTGGATTCGTATTTAGTTTTTCATCTGCTTTTGTAAAATGGGCATTTCCCCACGTGTTCAATGAGCCAAAATAATAGCGGTCCGACCCCGAGTGTACTGACCAGACGTATTAGCTCAATACAGCTAAAATGACAAATACATGCACCTTCCTCGGGAGGGGATACTCAGTTTATGTAGACACGGCTATATTTCCTCTCCGTGTGGAGTATAGTGGCCTGTTTTCAACATATTTCTAATACGAGGTGTCAACTAAGCACCGATGGGGAAGGATTTGGGAGTAAGTGTCCCCTTTCCACAAGAGAGGTTCGGAGGGCATCCCCCGATATATTTGTCCATCTTTTGGCCAAAATGGTACCCGTACAAGCGATCTTTGTCAGGAATATAGATATTTTATATTCGCAAAAAGTGATCATTTTCCACCCTTAAACCGCTCCACCCTCTGATTTTATTGCACTTTTCAACATTTTGGTATATTTTCCTTTTTAGTTTTACATTTCCTAGTTACTCCTGGGAGTAAAGGAGTATGCCACTCTACGCCCCTTCCCTTCAATAAATACGCAGTATGCCACTGATATTAATATCGCTATCTAACATAAAGTAAGCTATTCCGTGTCTTATCTACCACTATTTTGACGATAATTACCCAATAACTACCGTTCGGAATTTCGTTATTTTAAGGTCAAATGCATTTATATTTACGACGATCTTGAGTATTGCTGAGGCTATCATCCCTCTTTCAAATGGTACACCATAGTCCATATCCTGTTTAGAATGATTCTGCTTTTCTTCACCTCTGTTGCATTCCGTATTTCCCTGTTAAGTGATATTATGTATTCCCTGTATTACGTGGATATTCCGTATTCCCACTGTCAAGTGGTATTCCATATTCTTATTGTAAAATGATATTCCGTATTCCCACTGTCAAATGGTATTCCATATTCTTATTGTAAAATGATATTCCGTATTCCCACTGTCAAGAGGTATTCCATATTCTTATTGTAAAATAATATTCCGTATTCCCACTGTCAAATGGTATTCCATATTCTTATTGTAAAATGATATTCCGTATTCCCACTGTCAAATGGTATTCCATATTCTTATTGTAAAATGATATTCCGTATTCACACTTTCAAGTGATATTCCGTATTCACACTGAAAAGTGATATTCCGTATTCACATTGTAAAGTGGTATTTCGTATTTCCACTGTTAAAGTTAATGGTATTTCGTATTCTCATTGTTAAATGGTATTCCGTATTCACAGTGTTATATGGTATTCCTTATTCGCACTATTAAATAATTTTCCGTATTCTCATTTTTAAATGGTATTTCGTATTTGTTCTACTGTTAAGTGTTATTCTGCTTTCCCAATGTTAACTGATATCCTGTTATTCAATTGTTAAGTGGTATTCCGTATTCCCACTGTTAAGTGGTATTCCGTATTCCCACTGTTAAGCGGTATTCAGTAGTCCCACTGTTAAGTGGTATTCCGTATTCCCACTGTTAAGTGGTATTCCGTATTCCCACTGTTAAGTGGTATTCAGTAGTCCCACTGTTAAGTGGTATCCCGTATTCCCACTGTTAAGTGGTATTCAGTAGTCCAGTTGTAAATGCACCTATCAATGTTTTCCCATATGGGTGGGAGAATATGTGCATACTATACCGATGGACAATGAGATGCATATATATATACACATAACAGCAACGTTTGAATACACCATTTTGTAAAGCAGGGTCAACCGCTTTTATTTCACAATTGACAGAAATAATGACGTATTTATACAATTGGCTATACTATCAGTACTGGCAGTACTTTGATTTCATCACATAAGTATGATAGCAAAGCATGAAAGTATCTGTTTCTTATGAAGTTATACACTTTCATACTGGTATTCCAGAAAGTTTTGTTGTTTAAGCATCAGTAACGTTTAACAAGTTCTACCAAGCAAAAATGGGGTGGTCTGCCTTGTGGTAGAGAAGTTTTAAAATGTGATAACAAACTATTGGTATGAGACAGGTATGTCCCTAATTTTGCAATTACCTTTTTTCAATGTACATTCTTTCTATTGTGGTTAGCATACTCTTCTTCAGAGAATACAAAGGATATTGCTACAACAATGAAGGGATTTTAGACGGTGAAATATCTGACAAAATAATCTGTTATCTACTCTATCTAACCAGGATAATCACCGCGGTGGGGAAATATTAGCACATTTTATTGCTTCGTAGCGTGATATACAAATATATATATATATTGACTGAAATAAGATAAATGACCCTCGGCTATTGTAGGACCGACGTGACATAATCTTTCTATAGTTGTCTATTTCTTTTGTTAAGAAAGCAATAATTTGGATAAACGCTCCCATCATTGTCCAGTCGCGCTTTCCCAGTAGTCCGATAATAGGTTCGTAAGTAGCTCAACTAACGAAACCGTAGTCTCGAAATCACAATATTGGTCTAGGCACACACGTGTTTTCTATACCATAGACTTGGCATGATAAAGATATAATTATGTTTTCAATACAATTATCTAAAATCAAAATATTGGTGTTGTTTGAACGATATTTGTTTACCAATGAAAGATTGTATTTGTAATGTAAAAATAAAATATATTGTATATTTTCCATAATGCAAGATATATATACTTTCAAAGACTACCGTTAAATATTAGTAGACGATGCTCCTAGAATATCAGATCTAGAAAATAATGATGTGCACTTTAATACGAATGAAGGTTTATATAAACTCTTCATTTGAAGTAACACTTTCTAAAATATAACTTGTGAAAGGCGATGTTGTGCACATATAGATCAACTTTGATATCATCATATTTGTGAAGTTGTTTTTGTTGTTTTTTGTCATTGTGAACATGGAGTAAGTATACTCCCTGTTGTGAATAATGTTCAATATTATACCTCATTTGCATATTCCACTCTTTGTTTAATGTGACGTCATCCGGTCCATAAAGTTGCATATTGACCGGGCGCCCGGTCCGATAGCTATATTAACGGACGTGTGGAAAAAACGACGTCAAAATAAATCATAAAACGTATTGATTTAATTTGTTGGTCAGATTCGGTATAATATAACAAATAATGTATGGTGTTTCGGTCCATATGAAGTTTATGGACCTCAGCACCATAAATTATCTGTTAAATAGTACTGCACATACACAGACAGATTATGCAGACTTATTCACGTTTAGCTGTTGATATGTTACCTCTTTATAGTACAGAGTATGCATAGGTATAGCGTTTGATACAATTTATTTATATGGCATGTTCTTAATGTGTGGCAACTTCTATTTTTAAGTGACCAGTGTTCTACTGAAATACTTGTCTCGTGAAAATGTTCTGTGTCTTTCCATGTTCATGCAAACCTTAAATCAATTTGTCTCTTAACACGGGTGGTCTCCTGAGCTTGTTTGACTGTAGTGCCATATTATCATGGTGGCCTCGCCTCGTTGGCCCAATGGACAAGGCCTTGCGCTTAAGAGCTGCTGACCTATGCACAGCATCGCAGGTTTCGCTCACTGATGGTGACCTGATTTTAGGAAACCTCATCCTTCATCTCATCTGCAATGAGGTCGATGTCCTAATATAACTCTACTTGTGTTTTAGTGGGACGTAAAAAACGTTTATTTTATTCAGTTTAATTACCATATTCTCAGTTATACGGAATTAATGAGGAGCTTTTATAACTTGATGCAACTATTATGGCGCACCGTGCATTATTTCCGAACAATAAAGATAGCAAGCAGAAAACGAAATGTCAGTCTAAACCTTATTTATATACACACTGAAGTCCTGGTATTGTTCAGCCTGAGTTGTTTGTGTAGGGCGTGAGAAACGATAATCTTGCAATAGATGCTATTCAGGTATATTGAGACATAACATTAAATCGATGCGTTTATTTTAAACTTTTAAGTATATACTTCAGTTAAGAAAGCATGTATTGAATTTTAACTATAAAGAACGGGTCTTTCAATCGAAGCAAGGTTTTAAATTGTAAGCAATGTCGCCATTAAATATGTGAAGAGATATAATGTCATATAACATATTTCGAAATGAACATCGTTGGAAGAACTTGATGACAATTAATTTCACCAATAGATTTTTTTCCTAATGCAACTTAAAAAGATCCCTTCTTAATATATGTTCCGTGAAAATGAATACGACGTAGTTTTACCAATATCTCATCTTACCATCGACCATCGCATCTTACCATCGCATCTCATCGCATCTTACCATCGCATCTCATCGCATCTTACCATCGTATCTTACCATCGATCATCGCATTTACCATCGACCATCGCATCATACCATCGCATCTTACCATCGACCATCACATCTTACCATCGACCATCGACTTATGACACACGTGCTAAGCTACTCTTGGTATCGAACTTGACCTAGTTGTTCATTCCCGAATATAGCAAACAAGTGTTTGTGGGCGAGTGAGGAGTGCATACATTGGAGGAATACGTGAAACATAATTACATAAAGAAAAGCGGACACATTTCACAATCAATTTAAATGACACTAATTGATTATAACTATGCATAAAACATGCAGTGCTTCACTTTTTAAGGTCAAGCATTCTTATATTTTACTAGTTGTCTGAGGGCCTAAAGACACATTAAGAGCATGGTGGTGGCAGGGGCGGTCTGAAACTTATTTAGTCAATCCACATACAGGGTATAGATCCAGGTTTTAACAAGGATGTCCGCAATTCGAAGTTGGTGAGTATTTTTTCGAGGACTGCCACCCTTCCTCTCCCCACTGGAGTCTACTCAAACCCAGACACAGAAGGGTGACAATGCCAAGTTTGTTGTACTTCTGAATTACGAATTTCGAAGTTTGAAGTCTGATAGATTGCACACGTCTATAGGTGAGCTCATCCCGTGTTTAGCGTAACATGCCAAAAAATAGTAGGTAGGGTAGGTACGGATTTATTTTCATACATATTTTATATATATATATAGAGAGATAGATAGATATGTTATTCAAACATAAGGCATTACGCCCAACAGTTCACATGCAAATAGTACATACATATAAACATGTATATGAAATACACACAATATTTTCCAGTTAATGACAATTTGTATAATTTCATAGGTGAGTTTCAAGATCATCTGTATATGTTATTAGTTAAAAAGTATTTGACAACTATTAAGTATATAAGTGTTTAATATATATTTTTAAATTAATACTCCTAAGTACTGATCAGAACACATTTATATCTGTGGACAAAAATGGAGAAAATTTATATTTATTTATAAAACATGTCGTCTCTTCTTTTAAAACTTTTACAAATGAAAACGGACAGTTTCTTTAATAAACTCTTAATTTCTGTTGTCATAAGTTCAATAAATTTTGGTATGTTTGGCCGTTTCCAAAAATATTTGTTAACATATTCTTTTCTAATATCTTGATATAGTGAACACTCCACTACAAAGTGAAATTCGTCTTCTAGTATATTACATAGCTGGCATTTTCTTTCGGATCTTGGTGTTTTATTTGGTCTATGCCATCGACCAGTTTCTATTTCTAACCTGTGACTAGAGACTCTTAGTTTTGTAAAAAAAAAGCTCTAAATTTCTTTATATTTAGTACATCTAGATAATACTTAAACCTGAAATCTGATATTATTCTGTATGTACTAGCTCTAGTGGAATCCGATAATTCAGCATTCCAATTTTGTATAAACATATCTTTAATTCGTTGTTTAAATATATTAATGAAATACGTTATGTTTTCTACTCCTTGAGAATACCAAACTTCATTAAATCCTGTTCGTTCCAATAACCCTTTAACTTGAGATGCCCAGTTTAATTTGTTTGGGTTTACGATCAGATCATCTAACATAACATTATACATATTTTTTATATATTTGCGATCACTCGTACGTGTAATTTTTAACCAGAACCGGATAATATAGGCCATACGTTGATTTTTTAAAGGGACTCTCCCGAGTTCTCCATATATGAAATTGTTTTGAGTTTGTGTTTTAACACATAAAAATTGTTTACAAAATTGAAGGTGTACTTTCTCTAACTTTTCCGCATTTGAGAATCCCCATATCTCTGCGCCATAATTTAATATTGGCAAAATGAGTTTGTCAAAAATGTCTAAAGTGTGACTGATCGATAAGTCAGTAAATTGATTTATATATGACTTCATTTTGAAGATTGCCTTTATATATATATAGGACCATAGAATTTTATACTCAAAACAGCCTTGATTTTTATATTTTCTGGTAAATTGGAAACAATTGCTAGGTTTCACCAGAAAACATAGATATGGTCGGGTTACCCTAAACACACATAACATTTTGCAAGACCTAAGTTGAACGCTCATATAAAATTAATTAGAATTGAACAAAGCAGGTTTTGTTCATCCACACCCACCCACCTACCCACCCAACATGGTTGAATAGTTTTCATAACACTAGTCTTAACATATTATTTTAATTTAATATTTAATAAAATTGTCTCACTGACAAACCTGAGATTATATTTATTGAGAGAGATAGCTGGGAGAGAGAGAGAGAGAGAGAGAGAGAGAGAGAGAGAGAGAGAGAGAGGGGGGGAGAGAGAGAGAGGTGTCGATAAAACGAAGAATAATCCTAATGTACATTACGATTGATGAGATGGTCGATGGTAAGATCCGATGGTCGATGGTAAGATGCGATGGTAAGATGCGATGGTTGATGGTAAGATGTGATGGTCGATGGTCCATCTTACCATCCACCATCGCATCTTACCATCTCATCTTACTATCGACCATCACATCTTACCATTGACTATCGCATCTTACCATCGCATCTTACCATCGACCATCGTAACCTAGGTAAGATGCGATGGTAAGGTGACCCTAACGGGACACCGTTCTATCACCGTCACGTGAGATAGTAAGAAATTACACATTGTTGCCTATGTGGATTTAGCATGGGTGTTTTATGTGAGATATACTGTATGCCATAGACTCGTGTGGATAGTTCACTGCTTATCCATGCCTAGCTTCGCGGGTTCATGTTCATTTTGTCATTTATGCCATGTTCATTAAAGGTCTCCTTCATTGTTCGGCGCCCCTTGAGGGCGCCGGACATACTGTGGTAGTACTTTGACCTTAGGCATGGGGAATCAAAAGGACTGATAGTTGAGTATGTTTGGATTGTAATTAAAAATGTTTAAATGGCATTTAAAGCATGCTATAAAACGCACCAGAATAAGATATAAAACACAAGAGATAAAACTGCTTAGCGATTTCTTGAATTTCTGTAAGAAATGATGCACCAATAATTCAAAAATTATACAAAATCATTTCATTAAAACGATGTCTCCCTGTATTTTGACTGAAAACGAGGCTGATTATAAAATCAAATGGTTAAATGCGTAATACGAATTTTAGAAAAAATTAACGAAATTTATCGATCGTTATATCTGCGTTTCAAATGTTTTCACATTGTTCTCGTTTTTAAATCGTTTTGATTAATTATTATTGGCAAATTACATTAAATGTTGCTAAGAAATGAGAAAATACGATGATATATCGGAAAGTTTTGGCATTTAAATTTCGTTTACGGGAAATCGCTAATTTTGTAATGCTTCATTTTGACTGTCAAATGCAGACAAATGTATTGAAAACGAAAGTAGATTTATGAGCGCAGACTCTTTGCATCAAGTTTTTCTTGTATTAAAATGTAAACATTTTCTATATAGAGTATCATCCAAATAAAGCCTGAGCTGGTCATAGTGGACAGCCATGATGTCTGGCCGGGCTGCTCTTACACAGCCTGGGCAGGTCATAGTGGACAGCCATGATGTCTGGCCGGACTGCTCTTACACAGCCTGGGCAGGTCATAGTGGACGGCCGTGATGTCTGACCGGGCTGCTCTTACACAGCCTGGGCAGGTCATAGTGGACAGCCGTGATGTCTGGCCGGGCTGCTCTTTAACAGTGATGTCTGGCGGGACTGCTCTTACACAGCCTGGGCTGGTCATAGTGGACAGCCATGATGTCTGGCCGGGCTGCTCTTACACAGTGATGTCTGGCGGGACTGATCTTACACAGCCTGGGCAGGTCATAGTGGACGGCCGTGATGTCTGGCCGAGCTGCTCTTACACAGCCTGGGCAGGTCATAGTGGACAGCCATGATGTCTGGCCGGGCTGCTCTTACACAGTGATGTCTGGCGGGACTGCTCTTACACAGCCTGGGCAGGTCATAGTGGACAGCCATGATGTCTGGCCGGGCTGCTCTTACACAGTGATGTCTGGCGGTACTGCTCTTACACAGCCTGGGCAGGTCATAGTGGACAGCCGTGATGTCTGGCCGGGCTGCTCTTACACAGTGATGTCTGGCGGGACTGCTCTTACACAGCCTGGACTGGTCATAGTGGACAGCCATGATGTCTGGCCGGGCTGCTCTTACACAGTGATGTCTGGCGGGACTGATCTTACACAGCCTGGGCAGGTCATAGTGGACGGCCGTGATGTCTGGCCGAGCTGCTCTTACACAGCCTGGGCAGGTCATAGTGGACAGCCATGATGTCTGGCCGGGCTGCTCTTACACAGTGATGTCTGGCGGGACTGCTCTTACACAGCCTGGGCAGGTCATAGTGGACAGCCATGATGTCTGGCCGGGCTGCTCTTACACAGTGATGTCTGGCGGGACTGCTCTTACACAGCCTGGGCTGGTCATAGTGGACAGCCATGATGTCTGGCCGGACTGCTCTTACACACAGTGATGTCTGGCGGGACTGCTCTTACACAGCCTGGGCAGGTCATAGTGGACGGCCGTGATGTCTGGCCAGACTGCTCTTACACAGCCTGGGCAGGTCATAGTGGACAGCCATGATGTCTGGCCGGGCTGCTCTTACACAGCCTGGGCAGGTCATAGTGGACAGCCGTGATGTCTGGCCGGACTGCTCGTACACAGCCTGGGCAGGTCATAGTGGACGGCCGTGATGTCTGGCCGGGCTGCTCTTACACAGCCTGGGCAGGTCAAAGTGGACGGCCGTGATGTCTGGCCGGACTGCTGTTACACAGCCTAGGCAGGTCATAGTGGACGGCCGTGATGTCTGGCCGGGCTGCTCTTACACAGCCTGGGCAGGTCATAGTGGACGGCCGTGATGTCTGGCCGGGGTGCTCTTACACAGCCTGGGCAGGTCATAGTGGACAGCCGTGATGTCTGGCCGGGCCGTTTGGAAAATTGTCTGAATGACCTAGTTAATTCAAAATACATTTAACCAAGTCAACATAGCAACGTTTGTTAATATTATGTCCATGACCACTAAATATACCAAGGTTTAGTACTGATGATAAGATAGTTAAAATAACTGATAAACACGTGTACTGTTATTTAATAACGTATGTTTTAATTCTTTAACATTTTGGCGCCGAATTGATGCTTTGCATCAAGTTTTTCTTGTCATCCCTGTATTGATTCAGGTGCTGCTTGAGTGGTGGCAGAAAACAATGATCGTGGCTCCAGCGACAAATGGAGTGTTTACAATATAATTTGCAGCAACTCAGCAGTTCTGCATGTGAGAAGTTCTAGGCCCATCCTCCATAGCTTTATCTAGTTGTAAATGGAGAGTGGGCCTGGAATGAACCATATTCATAACTTTCACATGACATCATCAAAATCAGTGATTAATAAATTAAAACCCTCCACATTCTGGTAGGGGGTAAACTCGGTGTTTATCGTTGATGCTCAACTGACTTTAGCACTTTATAAAACTAATTTATAGTGATAATTATATTGAAAGCTTTATGTTTTTGTGTACAGCTATATATCTTCTTTTGGTGATGTCTGATGTCTGATTTCTGATTTTCAAACACAAATGTAGATACATTTAATTTAAATTATGCTCTAATATTATGATTCTAATCTCGAGAATGAGGATAAAGTCCGAGTAAACCCCCTTATTTTCACTTACTGAATATCTCAACATCTCGGAAATTTGTAACTAATGACAGGATGCGAAAGTTATGAATAACCTTGTTTGTGTTGGTACGCCGTAAAGCCCTAGTTCAATTCAAAACCATAGATTTGAAACGAAACGCCTGTGTATTCGAATACGTAAACTACATGTATTAAAATGAAATATGTTTTGTGGCTTTAAGATGCAATTCAGGTGCATCAGAAATATTGAATGATATAATATTAAGAAAGGTTGTCTTACAATCATTTCGTATCATCAGTAAGTTATTCGCTTCCACGATTTCAAGCATTCGGTATAGCTTTCGTTTCTTTCTTTTTTTATATATATATTTTACATTGCTACAGTACGCTACTCAGTATACTGTATATACCAATTTTTAATTAATGTAATACTGTAATATACGACCTATCTTAGATCAACAAGAAAATGCTCGTTCATTCATCATTTTGGATCGCTTGACCTTTAATTAATATATCTAAACATAAATATATATATATACGATGTTTTAATATGTCAACTTAAAGGAATCAATTTAACTACGTTATATATTATGATTACATACGCTATAATAAATACACAGTTAATATGTCATAAGTAATTTGTTTGACAGGTTAAATATCTAGATGATCCCGCTGAAAGGCATTCGCAAACTAGTTGTCAAGTCAAATAAATGCTATAGTAAGCTACCCACGTACCGTATATCAACTTTAAATTAATTTATATAAGGTATCAAATACAGGATACATTACTATTTACAATTTGATTTTTTTTTTACAGTTATACATTATCAATTAAATTGTTAGGTCTACATCTTTGATGAAAAGAAATACAAAATAATATTTATTACATTTTTATCGGTGAAAGATTGGGATTTCTCAGTGAAAGAATATTCATAATCGCTTAATATTAATAACCAACTCCGAACACAAAAATAACTAACTGCGACAACAATAAAGTGTTGCTGACGTCGACGTCATCCGCCGAAAACGTTCAATAAAGCGAATAATTTCGATTAAAATGAGTATTAACTGATTTAAAATGTAATAAATAGATTATTTAACTGCTGTGTTTGATTATAGGGAAATCCTTCACTCGATGGTAGACGTGTGGTTCTTTTCACGAACGAGCGTATATCTCGTGAAGGATTTCCCTATAATCGATCCCAGCAGTTAAATATTCTCTATATAATCAATAGAAGATCGTCATTACAAAAGCGTATAATCAGAAGGAGTAAAGCCAAAGTATCTATAATCCCTCCTCACCCACCTCCCACTCCCCCTTCCCCTCACAGCCTTTCCCTCACAGCCTTCCTCTAACATCGTATAGCATGTTCGTATAGCATGTGCACATTCAAGTTATCAACTATCTGCTCTGTTAACTCGCGACTTGTCTAGTAACTCTTGTTCGCCGCTGCATGTATATAGAACACCATGCAAGCGGAATTCTAGATCATCTGCGACGCTTGCTTGTTTTCAAGACAAACGTCTAAAACAGTCCTCCTGAACAAAGTTTGATTTTTGCCGATACGCTGGTATCGTTTTTGATTGGCTGAGGTTGGTATACCTGATATCCAAGATATACAGAAAGGCAGAAAGACAATACATTTATTAATAAACAAAGATCAACAAAGAGTGAAACTTCATTTATTTATCGACGAAATAAATGCGGATGGTCAGAAATACGTAAAAAAATAATAATTACGGTCACGTGCTTCCATTTTCAAATGTGTTTATGCACAAAGGTCAAGACGTTTGCATTTACAATCAAGCGTCGAATACGATCAAGACTATAAAAACGGTAGCAACTATTTAGTATAGGTCCTTAGATAAAACACGATGTAAACAGAGGAGCCTCTTCAGATGTTTGTAAATATCCCCGCCACCTTTATCATGCCGTGTTATTCCATTCATGCTCGACATTTATTAGTTCTGTCACCCTGGCAAATTGAATTCAAATCGCCGTTCAAACGTATCAGGAAATGTGAAAATAATCGGAAATTAGTTCCGCCATCCCGTTTTATTGGGCATTACTTTAACTTCGTTAGTTTTATCTTAAGCTGTTTGTGTACGTAACATATCCTTCACTTGGGCAGTGAAACACACGTTTAGGTTGGAGAACAAGGACATTATGCAAATTAGTGTTACTTTTGTACTCTAAATCATTAATGCCATAGTTATTGGATGCACAGCATATTTTAGGACAAATATATTGAGATTACGTGATTGTGTGTCCGGAGTTGTGTACATGTGTGTCCGGAGTTGTGTACATGTGTGTCCGGAGTTGTGTACATGTGTGTCTGGAATAACGTTTTGGAATACTGGGCAGCAGGTTTGACAGCGTATATTTGTGATATTATTGTTTATTATTTCTCTTATATAATCTTCTTAATGACACAGACATAATATACTTATAGTATTAAATCTTAATGTTATTATTATTGTTATTATATTATATTATATTATATTATTATTATTATTATTATTATTATTATTATTATATTATTATTATTATTACTATTATTATTATTATTATTATTATTATTATTATTATTATTATATATTGCAACAGGTTTTTTTCATCACATTACTTGTTATACTTTTAATTATATTTCTATTTCTGAAAAGTTCTTTCTTCCCATAAAATATGTGCCCGTTTTTATTAAACAATCCGAATTCCGAAAGGATTAGTACCAAAGGTGTTTGGTTAATGGTTATACATCTACGACTATATTTCGGAATGCTTACTTTTGTTTCTCGCACACAATCAACGTGTTTGATCTGTATACTCGCCGTTATAATTAATGTCGTGTATTCCCACGTGCACTGTATGTGTTACAATCTTGATTCGGTGTTTGTTCGGATAATTAGTATAATAACTGATCGATATTCTGCTTCGGTCATTTTGTTTTGGACTAGGTTAAAGGGACTGTATGCAATCTGGAATGAAGTAAGGGTATCAATCAAAATAGTAATAATTATAATGCGTGCACTAAACTACGTCTCAGTGTTAATGAAATAGTCAGATCTGAAAACACGACGACTCACTGGATTTTATGTTGCATAGACTACATCAGTAAGGCCAAAAAAAATAGGTGTGTTTCCTATTGGATGCTCTAAAAAAAATAGGGTCGGTAGGTAGGCATTTTTTTTTTTTTTTTTTTTTTTTTTTTTGGAGCAAGATATTGTGAGATTCTACATGTATTTATATCATAAACCCCATACAAGTTGATGATACAGCTGAAAGTTTCTCTGTGATGTCAGTTTACCTCGATATATTGTGATAAATCATTGTTCAGAAAAAAAAAAAATATATATATATATTTTTTTTTTCCATAAAAGGTTTTAGGGTCGGTACCTTAAAAATAGGGTCGGTCGGACCACCGGAAACACAGGTATTTTTTTTGGCCTAATATGAACTCAGACGATGCTTCAAGACTGATAGTCGGTGTTTATCCATGATCCGTCAAGTGATATACAGTGGTGTATTTATATATCACACACAATTCCTATATAATTAATTGATGCTGTATAATATACCATGTACATGTAGTACTGTCCGAAGCAATTGTTGATACTGAGTTGAGAAAATTATGTTGTCTTTTCATTCCGAAAGTTATCTTAATGCAAGTTATCGTAGAAAATCGTTTCGGCCATTTGTGGTCACTGTTTAATTATAGTTTATAGAAATGTTTTGTCCAGAAACCAGACGACCCGGTTGGTTTATGTTGTTGAATGATAAATATTAATTCATATGGGGTTTATATAGCTTACATATTGCCTCAATAACGTATACTACGATCACAAACCTAGAATGTGTCTGAATGAACCCGCACGGGCCGGCAATAACCGTCTACTTCACACCACATACTATATAATTTTTTTTTATCCTATAACAGTTAAAAAAAACATTTGCATTGTTACTATTTATCTCATCCGTTTAATCAATCGTTGATGAAACTTTTTACTGTATTAGATAATAATTATAACGAAATGTACAAAATACACTATTAGGTATTTTCTGTGGCCATTATTTTGAATATTGCCAGTAGTAAACACAAATAAAGAAATTGTCTTTGCCTTTGCTTACGTATGATCATATTTCTGTGAAACACAGTTAGTTAATGTTTTAGCATTATTATTTGTAGGGAGGGGTTGCGGGACGATGGGGGTTGGGTGAAGTACTTTTACTCCCTTCAGAACATTGGGGCGGGCTGCCCCCACTCCCCCCACAGTCACACACACCCTATACACAGACATACACAAGGCCGTCTCATCCATTAACCTTCGCCTATGACAAAGCATGTAATGAATACTTTTATTCATGTCAATATACGGAAAGGAAAAAGAAACGCATAGTCAAAAAATTGCCTGTACTACACTAATAAACACACCTAATTCCGCGTAATATTCCAGATATATCTCAACGTGTTTTGTACAAAAAGTGGCTACAATTAATTACAGAAAGGACAACCGGGAAAGGACAAGGTATGTTTGGTGCTGGTTAAACCTTCTTTCCGAAAGGACAGGCCCAATGTCGCCCTATACCATTCGATTAGCAGTAGCATATTAAACATACAATATTAGCATATTAAACATACAATATCTAGCGGACATATCCATTATACGTTTCTTTTTCTTTTCAGTATACGAAGCATATTAAACATACAATATATTGCGGACATATCCATTATGCGTTTCTTTTTCTTTTCAGTATACAATATACAATCTGATTAAACTTCTGCTCTTTAGATCGTTTTCTTACAAAGAGAGCAACGTTGTTATCCAATTGAGAGAGTATTCTTACGTGTTATCAGTGATTTGGTTGTTAGCATTAAAATGTCAGATTTTAATATTTGAGGTTCGTGTTATAAAATGAAGTTTTGCGAAGCAAGATCTTTAAATGATAACATCTGTGTGACATTTGTTATGTTTGAATTCGTGCTAAAACGATACTTCCTTGCTATCGTCGTTTCTAAATTTGAAACGTGTGTGATTAATATCCTTGATTAGGAGCTCGTCAGGAATGTAGCCATTGTCAAAAATCTTCCCATTCTCCCATTATTGCCCATTTAAATGTCATAGCGACATGCAAGTATTGTCATTTTAGGTATAACAGCCTCATTTGTACATTTTTAGGTATAACAGCCTCATTTGTACATTTCGAAAACAAGTTAGTGCACAGTACGAAAGGTTTGATCATTGCAATTTATAAACAAACATTGACGGTTTTTATTTTTTGCGGCTTATCGTGAAACTCGGACAATTTAAAACACAAAAATTATATTTGGAATTATTAAAGTAATACCTGATAATCATTATCTTTCAATTTCGTAAAGTGTGTTATTTGTATCTAGTTATCCCATTTCAATGTCATAATTTGCAGAAATGTATAAATCATCAAAGTATCAATTTTGTGAAAAACAATTACCAAAGCTGTAAGGATAATTTAACAGTAATATAATATATACATGTGCCAACAAAATGTCATCTTCTTAAACTAAAGCACTTAGAAACTATCTGCAATTGTATTACTGTACGCTATGAAGTAGATGGGATCACGGTACTAAAAGTTAGCGTCTGCATCAATACAATATAGCTGTAGATCGAAAGATAGCGTGTACTACATTGCGCTCGCTGCGGTGAACTTAATGAAATGCGAAACCATCTTTTCACTATGTGATATAGCCAGATGACCCCTATCGTTGCGCACACAGCCACTTTTGTTGACATTCTGCAATTATAATGGTCATTCGTCATTTCGGACATCTCGGCCTGCTTATAATGGATTAGATTTCTAAGCGTTGGACATTTACGCTGTGTCACTGTATAAGGTGTAAATACACCAAATAAGGGTTGTGCCTCCTTGATGTAGAGACACACAGTGCTAAGCAAAAACTAACGTTTCCATGCCTTAATGATAAAAAGTTCACACTTCTGATTGCTTGTTGCAATTGTTAACTTAAATTCATATCATTATGAATGATGTACTAATCTTGGTTTCATCTGAGTTTTTGTTTTAAAGTATAACTCACATAGATAGGAAAAGCGAAGGTAGATATGTGGCGAATCAGTCTGCTGCATGACAAAACAGAATGTGACGTCATTCAACGGAGCGACTACACTTTCTTATATTGAATTTGTATATTGGAGAACGCTAGATCGTGCTAAAAAATGTGTAGTATAAATATTAGCATGTTTTGTCTCTGACTGATATTGATATGGGACTTTTTCTAAAATCATGACATGGTGTTGATCCTTGTCAAAAATTGTTTTGATTCGACATTAAACATGGCCGCCAGTGGCCATCTTTGTTTACATACAGTTATATAATAAAAAGTTGTAGCGACTACTCCTCTGAATCTACATGACGGATTTCCATGAAACTTCACAGGAATGATGCTCTTGTTGTCTAATTGATCCTAGCAAAGTTTTAGGCAGGCCGGAAATATAAGATGGCCACCAAGGCTAAAAATAGTAACTATAATATGGGACTATTTCTAAAATGATCAGCAGGACATGGTGTTGATCCTTGTCGAAAGTTATTTTGATTCGACATTAAACATGGCTGCCAGCGGCCATCTTTGTTTACATAGAGTTATATAGTAAAAACCACTTGACGGACTTCATGAAACTTCACAGGAGTGTTACTCTTGATATATAGTTGATCCTAGCAAAATTTAAGTCGTCCGGAAATTCAAGATGGCCGCCATGGCTAAAAAAGATTTTTAAAAACAAATTTGTAGCGACTACATCTTGAAAACTAAAAGTGATATTTATATGGGACTTTTTCTAAAATGATCAGCATGACATGGTGTTGGTCCTTGTTGAAAATTATTTTGATTCAACATTAAACATGGCTGCCAGCAGCCGTCTTTGTTTACATAGAGTTATATAGTAAAAGCGTATAACGACTACTCCTCTGAAACTACTTGATATATTTTCATGAAACTTCACAGGAATGCTGATCTAGCTATCAGTAGAGATTCAAGGTCATTGACCTCTTCTTGATATAAAGTGTACTGTGATGCAAATTCATACGCGCGCACTCAAACCACTATACAACTATGTTCAATGGCAGAGCTTATGTTAACCGATCGGAGATGCACCAAAACGCACTGATAAAAGAAACACAATGTGACCCAGCCAAACAAACAACACTCGATGGCTTTTTGCAAGATGACGTCTGTCTTTTTACTTGAAGTACTAAGTGCTAATACACGTGAAATACATTGTGACAGACATGATGTAGTATCACGCAATGACGTATGTTGTGTCGTTTGTAATATGATTTCCGGCTCTGGGATTCCTTTTTTGTTTCACCTCTTGCAGTGGCCGTTTCGACTGCTAATACAGAATTTGATTTTGTTAATGCTGGTCTTAAGTGCTATCTGTTTGTGGTACAGTAACCTTGGTAATAGACACAGTGTGTGCGTTTAATGACGTTACACAATGTCCTCCTACAGACGTCTGTAAATAGGATCTGACGCAGTGGACACCCTATCCTACTTTGTGAAAACTAAATTGTCTGCCCATTTAAATAAACCCGTGAGTAAAATGAACACACTGGAAATATATCGTGGCCCACGTTTAGTCGTTCAACGACATTTCTGTATCAGATAGCATTGACAACGTACTGGCCACTTTTAGTTTTTCAATGATGTTTCTGTATTATATATCATTGATACTGTGGCCAACGTATGGTCTGTATTATATATCATTGATACTGTGGCCAACTTATAGTCTGTATTATATATCATTGATACTGTGGCCAACTTATAGTCTGTATTATATATCATTGATACTGTGGCCAACTTATAGTCTGTATATCATTGATACTGTGGCCAACTTATAGTCTGTATTCAGTGGCGGATCCAGGATTTCAGCTTAGGGGGGGCGTAAGATTTTGGTAAATTTTCGGGTCCGTTTCTAGCCTCATAAAATGGTTGCGGTAGTGCATTGATAGGGTAAAAAAGTCCGTTTTCAAATAAAAGGAATTATCAATGTGTTAATTAAACCATTCATTAGTCATTATGCGTCGAGCGAGCGAAGCGAGCGAAAAAAAAATTGTTATACTGAGGGCGTGCATCGAAATTGTTTGATATTTTATCTACAGTAACTGGACATACATGTATGAATAAAAAAAGTCCGTTTTCAAATAAAAGGATTTAACAATGTGTTAATTAAACCACTCATTAGCCATTATGCGTACAGCGAGCGAAGCGACCGAAAAAAAAAATGTACTGAGGGCGTGCATCGAAATTGTTTGATATTTTATCTACAGTAACATGGACATACATGTATGAATAAAAGAAAGTCCGTTTTCAAATAAAAGGATTTAACAATGTGTTAATTAAACCACTCATTAGTCATTATGCGTAGAGCGAGCGAAGCGAGCGAGAAAATTTATTATACTGAGGGCGTGCATCGAAATGGTTTGATATTTTACCTACAGTAACATGAACATACATGTATGAATAAAAAAGTCCGTTTTAAAATAAAAGGTTTTAACAATTTGTTAATTAAACCACTCATTAGCCATTATGCGTCAAGCGAGCGAAAAAAAAAAAAAATACTGAGGGCGTGCATCGAAATTGTTTGATATTTTATCTACAGTAACATGGACATGTATGAATAAAAAAAGTCCGTTTTGAAATAAAAGGATTTAACAATGTGTTAATTAAACCACTCATTAGTCATTATGCGTAGAGCGAGCGAAGCGAGCGAGAAATTTTTTAATACTGAGGGCGTGCATCGAAATTGTTTGATATTATATCTACAGTAACATGGACATACATGTATGATCCGGAATTTTTAGGGGGGGCGCGCGCCGGGTGCGCCCCCCCCCTGGATCCGCTAGTGGTATTATATATCATTGATACTGTGGCCAACTTATAGTCTGTATTATACACTCAAGTGATATGAAAACGCAACACGGGAATTTCCGCTATATATTGTATATACTGCACACTTAATTGCACATAATATTCCAAAGAAATCCCAAGATGTTTTTTAAAAAGAAAGTTGCAGTTAACTAGAGAAAGGACACAACTGTGATGTTGTAGACGTTTTAATCACACTACACTTTGTAACAAGAACTTCATAAATGTTGAAGTAGCTCTTTGAAAAATTGAGCTAGTTCAGTACTGTATTTAACGTAAATAGCTTGCAAAATGTTGCATCCTAAGTTTGCTCACATGATTGAGCCAAACGCGTACTCTGTGAATAATGAAACATTGAAGGAATACTATTTGCTGTATTATTTGTTGTTTTAGTATTTTTTCCAAAAGGAAAGGTCTTACGTAGCCATGTACCATTCGATTAAAAGCAGCATATTGTACATACAATATATAGCGGAAATTCCCGTGTTGCGTTTTCATATCACTTGAGTGTATATCATTGATACTGTGGCCAACTTATAGTCTGTATTCATTGTCATTGATAATGTGGCCAACTTATAGTCTGTATTATATATGATTGATACTGTGGCCAACTTATAGTCTGTATTAATTGTCATTGATAATGTGGCCAACTTATAGTCTGTATTATATATGATTGATACTGTGGCCAACTTATAGTCTGTATTATATATCATTGATACTGTGGCCAACTTATAGTCTGTATTATATATCATTGATACTGTGGCCAACTTATAGTCTGTATTATATATCATTGATACTGTGGCCAACTTATAGTCTGTATTATATATCATTGATACTGTGGCCAACTTATAGTCTGTATTATATATCATTGATACTGCGGCCAACTTATAATCTGTATTATATATCATTGATACTGTGGCCAACTTATAGTCTGTATTATATATCATTGATACTGTGGCCAACTTACAGTCTGTATTATATATCATTGATACTGTGGCCAACTTACAGTCTGTATTATATATCATTGATACTGTGGCCAACTTACAGTCTGTATTATATACCATTGATACTGTGGCCAACTTACAGTCTGTATTATATACCATTGATACTGTGGCCAACTTACAGTCTGTATTATATACCATTGATACTGTGGCCAACTTACAGTCTGTATTATATACCATTGATACTGTGGCCAACTTACAGTCTGTATTATATATCATTGATACTGTGGCCAACTTACAGTCTGTATTATATATCATTGATACTGTGGCCAACTTATAGTCTGTATTATATATCATTGATACTGTGGCCAACTTATAGTCTGTATTATAAATCATTGATACTGTGGCCAACTTACAGTCTGTATTATATACCATTGATACTGTGGCCAACGTATAGTCTGTATTATATATCATTGATACTGTGGCCAACTTATAGTCTGTATTATCTATCATTGATACTGTGGCCAACTTTTAGTCTGTATGATACTTTGGCCAACTTATAGTCTGTATTATCTATCATTGATACTGTGGCCAACTTATAGTCTGTATTAATTGTCATTGATACTGTGGCCAACTTATAGTCTGTATTAATTGTCATTGATACTGTGGCCAACTTATAGTCTGTATTAATTGTCATTGATATTGTGGCCAACTTACAGTCTGTATTAATTGTCATTGATACTGTGGCCAACTTACAGTCTGTATTAATTGTCATTGATACTGTGGCCAACTTATAGTCTGTATTAATTGTCATTGATACTGTGGCCAACTTACAGTCTGTATTAATTGTCATTGATACTGTGGCCAACTTAAAGTCTGTATTAATTGTCATTGATACTGTGGCCAACTTACAGTCTGTATTAATTGTCATTGATACTGTGGCCAACTTATAGTCTGTATTAATTGTCATTGATACTGTGGCCAACTTACAGTCTGTATTATATACCATTGATACTGTGGCCAACTTATAGTCTGTATTAATTGTCATTGATACTGTGGCCAACTTATAGTCTGTATTAATTTTCATTGATACTGTGGCCAACTTACAGTCTGTATTAATTGCCATTGATACTGTGGCCAACTTATAGTCTGTATTAATTGTCATTGATACTGTGGCCAACTTACAGTCTGTATTATATACCATTGATACTGTGGCCAACTTATAGTCTGTATTAATTGTCATTGACAATTTACTGGCGAGACTTTTAAAGTCTTTCAATGACGTGTCATTGACGCTTCTGTAGAAATATGAAATTAGGTTAAAAACCTGTTAACTTTTTTTTTTTTTTTTGTATAAAGACATACACATGCTATACAATTATCTGAAACGTTGTTTACAAAACAATTGTTATTGTTATTATTATATTATATTATTTTATTATAATTATTATTATTGTTATTATTATTATTATTAATAGTAATACTGTAACATCTACTATACTATTTAGTATACTCATATTTTGGTTAGAAACCCATAAACCGCACTGTTAGATAGTTTGTATATAGTCGTTTCCTGATGTATACGTGTTTAGAATTATATTTAATGATCTGTCGCCATTGATTTAAATGTATTTTGTAACTGTTGCTTATGCTGTTCATATGTATGAACCTAAGTGAATAAAGAATTTGAATTTGTATCAGGTAGCAATAGCAATGTAATGAAAATATATTGAGGCCCACTTTTTATCGTTCAACTACATTTCTGTAGTAGGTAGCATTGACCAAACTGATAACATGGCGTGGCATAGCTTTAGTCGTTCAACGATGTTTTTTGTATAAAGAAGCAATACAAGTATACTGGAAACATACTGTGGCTCACGATTAGACGTCCAGTGGCGTTTCTGTGTTTGGTAGAGCAATGACAATGTACTGGAAACATATCGTTGCTCACTCAGTGACGTTTCTGTGTTTGGTAGAGCAATGACAATGTACTGGAAACATATCGTTGCTCACTGTTTGTTAGCAATGACAATGGACTGGAAACATACCGTTGCTCACTCAGTGACGTTTCTGTGTTTGGAAGAAATGACAATGTACTGGAAACATATCGTTGTTCTCTCAGTGACGTTTCTGTAGCACTTTCAGTCAATATTGAGGCCCACTTTCGTCACAGACCTAATAACAAATTATATGTCTGTGAGTACGTGTGCAATATGAAGTTTTCCATGTGGTGTTTACCACTGTTTTCCAGTTGAGTACCACTTAATACGGAGGGTGAGGAATACATAATACCAGTCAACAGATGTAGTTAAATGTGCAACACATGTTAAGTACGTAATTGACCTCCAGTAAAGTTGTGAAATATTATGAGTGGACTTTAACGTTACTTCCCTGGATGTAAACATACGGCGATGTTTGTATGTTTGTAAACTGGTCTTTATCATCAGGGGTATTTCATTCATGTTTGTCTTTCATTATTTCCATCTTACAATTCATTTTCAATCCTATGCATAATAGATTTCCGATGGATTAATGTTTATATAAGTTCTAAGGTTTTACAATAAAACTGTTATTTGCGCGTCTGATTTTCCGATCTTTAATCTGAAAATGCATCTATATCTCAGCGGAATTGTTGTCACCTAAAAAATATCAGATTTGTTTTGTTTGTGTATATATTGAAACAAATAACTTCTTTCTACATTTGTTTGTTTGGTTGTTTGTTTGGTTGGTTGGTTGTTTGGTTGGTTGTTTGGTTGTTTGGTTGTTTGGTTGTTTTGGTTGGTTGTTTTGGTTGGTTGTTTTGGTTGGTTGTTTGGGTTGGTTGTTTTGGTCGGTCGGTCGGTCGGTCGGTCGGTCGGTCGGTCGGTCGGTTGGTATTAATAATTAACATAAGTATACTATATAATTTATATGGCTGTTTATGTCGTATATATTTTTATAATCAGCACTGGTTTTGTACTATGGAAAATAACTCCCAAGGGTAGTTGTAGGGTGCCAATATGTCCGCACCGTGCCAATATGTCCGCACCGTGTCGATACGTCCATGCCAAAATGTCTGCAACGCGCCAATGTCTCCGTAACGTGCCACTGTGTAAATAAAATCGACCGTCATATATGGCCTAACATGTGCTAAACAACTAACATGTCTGCATTAACACAAAATGTCCGCAGCATACAAATGTGTTCGTGGACATAGTTTCCTAGAGAGGAAGGGCATCTCATTCAGAATATGGAAGTGAATCTTATTTTGAACTTGAAAAAA
Organism: Cyrtodaria siliqua; assembly: GCA_037043455.1. Classification (NCBI taxonomy): domain Eukaryota; kingdom Metazoa; phylum Mollusca; class Bivalvia; order Adapedonta; family Hiatellidae; genus Cyrtodaria; species Cyrtodaria siliqua. The sequence continues at coordinate 142,436 of JAWPHD010001686.1, forward strand.
ATGACAAGATTCAGTGTATTTTGTTTTACGTCCGGTACACCTAATTACTTCATGTCGTGTCTCTTTATTTAGTGTATTTCGAGTCGCTGCTAGGCGTGTACAGTATGTACAGTATTCAGTTACAAACACATGATATGTATCGTTTGTATTCATGTAGAAATTGTATTTTGTGACAGTGCATTTTTTACTATGGTATCTTGATATAAATGCATGCACAACTTAATAGGTTGCATACGTGGATTCAGGGGTTCAGACAGTAGGCTTCAACATACAACATCTGTCTTTTTCTACTTTTTAGTTTTTTTATATTGTTTTTTCCTTTTCTTTTGTGTTATCTTTATTATTATATATTTTTCAATTTTTTCAAATCTCAAGGGAGAGGCAATTGTTCCAAACCACTGTTTCCTCTGTGAAAAATCCGCTTCTGGATTGCATAATTTATTCTAGACAAACAACTGACTGACCTATTAAACAAGTTAATACAATTGTTACGAATATGTATTGCATGCTGTTTTAAAATGCAAAACAAGCCACGGCTTTCAGTATCGTATGTAGGCTTAGCAATACCAATCCGTCCCATATACACTGACGAGATATGAAAACGCAACAACGGGTTTGTAGGAGTATATTAGAGAAAACAATTACATAACACTCATAAATGGGGTATCGAATTAATCAGTGACTCTTCAACAATGCATGTGTAAAAACAAAATGATGATACCACCAACCGATATTACGTAATCACTGTTTAATCCACATCAGTCAGTTTAAATGGTCAGTACCGGGTATGGCCCCCATTTCTCCTGATCACTTCCTGAAGCCGTGAACGCATTGAACGACAAAGATTCCTATAAACTCGACGTGGAATGCGTCCCCAATCATAAATCAGTGCATTCGTTAACTACTGGACGTTTGTTGGAGGATTAGGACGTTGACGCACCCGACGTCCTAACTCATCCCAGAGGTGCTCTATAGGGTTACAGTCAGGTGATAAAGCCGGCCAAGGCAACACAGGAATGTTGTTATTGTTCAGTACGTTCATTGTCAGCCTGGCTCGATGCGGTGGGGCGTTATCTTGCATGAACGTAAGTCCGTTACGTTGCTGGAATATCGGCAGGACCACGGGCGTGATAATCTGATTGATATAGCTTTGTGCGTTCAAATTGCCATTGCAAATGACTAGCTGTGACTTAAAATCACTCTTGATAGCGCCCCAGACCATAACGCTGCCACCACCGTAACGTTCATGCTCCATAATACAATTATCTGCAAAACGTTCATTACGTCGACGGTACACGCGTACTCTGCCATCTGCATTGAATAAATTGAATCTAGATTCATCCGAAAACAAAACCATATTCCAGTTCACATTATTAATGTGTGCACGTGCCCATTGCAGTCGTTGACGTCGATTATGTACGGTAAGTACGGGAACTTTAGCTGGCCGCCGGCACCTTAATCCGTAATAACGCAATCGTTTAGCCACTGTGCTTCGATGGATAGGGCGACCCCTTGTCCCAACGACTATATTCGCAGTTGATGTCGCCGTAAGTTTACGATTACGTAGATGACGTTGACGAATGTAAACGTCCTGACGTGGCGTCGAAACTGGCATCGCCCCAGGTCGAGGACGGTCCGACACGGTACCGGTAATATTGTATCGCTGAAGCAACCGCGAAATTGTCGATCGGTTGACGTTAAGACGTCTAGCGACTTCCGTTTGCGTAATTCCAATTTCCAAAAGTCCCAAAATCCGATTTCGGTCTGCGTTATTTAACCGTGGCATATCTCGAATTTAAAATTATCCGACAATTTATTGAAATTATGATTTGTAGGTGTGTTACACATGTACTGAAATAAAATTTCAGTCGATTTGACCACATGGTAAATGTGCAGGGGACGCACGAGGAAAACGAAGCGGACCTAGCTATTGTGATTTTACGGTATAATGGGCTGATTAAATTCAGTCAAAATGGATCAAGTGTATCGAGCTATGTATGTGTTCAAAATTTTAAGGCTATGCCATTCTTAATGAAAAATATATTTAGACATTTGTTTGTTGCGTTTTCATATCTCGTCAGTGTATATGTACAAAGTTTTCTCCACATATAATATTTAATGTTTGTACATGCTACGTTACAGAAAGTTCGTTATTCTGAATTTAATTCTCTCAAAAATAATATATATATATATATATACCAAATATCCAAATATGTTGGATACAACTGGACAGAGTTTTAATAAACTGCTTTGCCGTGCAATTTTGTCATTCTTTGGCGGCTTTAATATAAGTGTAATTGTATTTCATAACTCCAGAACGCATGCCATTGACACTAAACTTCTACCAGTTTTGGAATACCGAAACTACAGTATCGTGTTATTATGCTCACAGGCCGTAAATTATGGGATAAATATAGTTATTGTAGTATTAAGATATTGTAATTGCGAACCATAAATGCCAGTGTTCAGTAATTAAGTCTATTATTGGTCTACTTTACCCATAATTCTATAGATATTGGATAGCAGTGGGGAGCGGTATATGTTCAGCTTTTCTCATTTATGATTGCACCATTAAAACAATAAACAATGAGAAACTAAAATAGTGTATTCACAGTCTCATTAGCAAAACAATTCAAAATCACACTTTTATAATTAACCAAAAAAATAATAGCACCCTAAGTTTATGAACATCACCTTTTTACAAAAAGAAAGGAAACGTATTACACCCAGACGAACACTGCCTGTATTCCAATGCATGTGCATAACTTACAATTAGACCAATGACAAAGAAATATAAAACGATCGGACAGGGAAAGTAGCATTCAAGGAGGACAGTCAACCACAAAACACAGAAACAAACACGCAAACAGACAAACAAGAAGGCAAAAGCAATAATAAATGCAAACGACATCACAAACACAAAAGGGTTGACAATAGGGCTACCGCCTTGGAACGGTCAGTGGTAAAGTAGGCCACTGTGGGCTTAAAACGGTTCTAGGGTGTACCAAACCTCACACTTACCCTACTGTCATCCCAGGACCCATTAAAACAGGACAGTGTAACATATGGTAAAATTCACACTGACAAAATATATGGTACAAATCGCACTGACGAAACATATGGTAAACATTGCACTGTCAAAACATGGTAAAAATCTTCTTGACAAAACATATTGTAAAAATCTCCTTGACAAAACATATGGTAAGATTCTTCTTAACAAACATATGGTAAAAATCGCACTGACAAAACATATGCTAAAAATCTCCTTGAGAAAACATATGGTAAGGTAAGATTCTTCTTTACAAAACATATGGTAAAAATTACTCACAAAACATATGCTAAAAATCTCCCTGAGAAAACATATGGTAAAAATCTCCTTTTACAAATTTAACATATGGTAAAATTCGCACTGACAAAACGTATGGTTAAACTAGCACTGCAAAAATATATGGTAAAAATCGCACTGGCAAAACATATGATAAAACTCACACTAACACAAAATATGGTAAAATTCGCACTGACAAAACATGGTAAAACTGGCACTGACAAAATATATGGTAAATATCGCACTGATAAAACATATGGTAAAAATCACAATGACAAAACATATGGTAAAACTCGCAATGACAAAATATATAGTAAAAATTATTGTCGTTGACAAAAATAGGGTAAAACTCGCACTGACAAAACATATTGCTTTTAAATCGCACTGACAAAATATATGGTAAAAATGTCGTTCACAAAACATATGGTAACATCGCAATGTCAAAACATATGATAAAATTGCAATGACAAAACATATGGTAAAAATCGCACTGACAAAACATATGGTTAAAATCGCAATGTCAAAACATATGGTGAACATCGCAATGAGAAAACATAGTAAAAATCGCAATGTCAAAATATATGGTAAAAATCGCACTGATAAAACATATGGTAAAAATCGCACTGACAAAACATATTGTTAAAATCGCAATGTCAAAACATATGGTAAAAATCGCAATGTCAAAACATATGGTAAAAATCGCACTGACAAAACATATGGTAAAAATCGCAATGACAAAACATATTGTAAAATTAGAACAGACAAAACATGTCAAACTTTTAAAAAATACCTGAATTTTGTTTTAATTAAGATGCCTTGTTGTATTTAACTTCAATTAACTACAGTATTCTATAGCCTATAGTATATTTGTCTAGTAATGCATGCACTTTATTCATCTGATCCTTATAAGAGTTTTGTATTTGTCTATGGTTCACTGACTGTGAATCATGTAGTTGACGATAAGCATGTATTACAATTTCATTTCCTAGTGAACTCGTCTAAAACTCTTGAATGGTATAAACACATATTTTGCAACATTCAAAGGTTATCGTTATTACTTGCTGAAATGGCGTTTTCGTAGATTAGTCTACTGAGAAGTGTCGCATGCAATACTTATTACTTATCACAAAACATTTGGTGTGGGAGTGGAATAACACCATTCTATATTTTCGATATACCACTAGTTATATAACTATACAAATAAGCACAGTAAGCGCTGTCAAAAAATCGATAATGACTATGATCTAATTCTCACGGTTTAGGTTGGTTTCGCGTGTTAAAGCAACATGCAAAATGCAATAAATGTCGATATGTGAATTATTTGATAAATAGAATCTAACATTCGTTCTCATTCATTATTGAATTTATTAAACTCGTTAGCAAAAATGATATAATGCTCGGCAAGAGCCCCGCATTATATAAGTTTGCTAATCCATAAATTCAATAATGAAAGAGTACTCATGTGAGATCCTCTATATGTATATTAGCAACAAAACGTTCTTTAGCCTCTGTAGCGCAGTTTTTTGAGGCGTAGTGTTAGTGCCGGGGAAGTCAGCCTGCTGAATTAACTGTCTTTTCTTTTCTTTTTTAAATTTTCATTATTTTATAATGAACACTATTGACGCATCCATTGTGTAGATTGATAACTCTCAGATGTTCACTAATTATACAAACAACTGTTTGCATTCGTATCAGTTCACAGGACCACATTCATGTTTATTTACTTATAGGCAGATTTTTTACGCTTGCGTAAAACCTTGCTTGTATCAAATGAGATAACTTCACTTATTCTGTCAAGGATCATCCCATGTAACGTTTATGATGTGTATCCCTTTCGGTCACTGCAGCACTTATTTCTGTATTCGCATCATATATATATATATGGAGGTTTTGATACACTACACTAATAGGAAACCCAGATGCCAAGCAATACGTGTAATGGATGTTCTGTTATGAATTATAAGCGGCAACTCAATACCCCCATGGGGATTTATGCAGTTTTAAACTAATTTAAAACCATCGGACCATAGAACAAATCCAAACAATCCGGATTTTGATATATTGTTACTGCTTTCAACATCAATACTTGTTCTGACTGGTAGTACGTGTTTGTTTCATTTTTTAAAAAAGGGTATTTGCTACATTATTTACTTGTTTGTGAGTGCTACACTGCAATCTTACTTTCATATTTTCATTATTTTGAAAGCAACAGCATTTCTATGCAGTTGTGGTGAAAGGTATACCGCTGCGGGTTCGAATGGCACTTGCGAGTGGGGAAGTGTTCGGTTCGGTTCTTACACATTGCGGGAGGTTTACTGTAGGTCATACTACACCAATTCATTTTTCATAGGCCTACCTTATAGCTCTAAGCTCTGTTCTGAGTTCCCTAATATAGGAAGCTATATTTTTTATTACTTGTTTTGAAAGACCTATCTTAGTTTTATCAGAAAAATATACATAAGCCATACGTTGAGTATGTTTTGAAAAGCTGTTTGTGTCGGATGGTGCTGACCCACCTACTTGCATGTAGAAACATGAGGAAAATGTAAAATATAATTCTTTTTTTTGATTATGCAACACATTATGAATACATTGCACAAATGTGTGATTTAACCTTTATAAGTACTCTTCAAAAGTTGAATTTTAATTTTGTAGCAAGATGTTTTAGTTTGTTTACCTTGTCAACCAATCAAAATTAAGAGATTCTGTGTAATAGCTCTGAATTTACCCTGGATCTTTTTCCCTGCCCGCTGATTGGTTGGTAATTGGTGTAGTCTGATCTGTAGAAGTTCTAACCAGGAAAAAATGGGTTGTCTGCCTCCACCACGAAAATATCGACCATCATAAATAGCTAAAAATATGCTGAAAATGACGTAAAACGCCATTTAACAAAATATAGTGAAAGGTAAATCCTATAATAGAGTACACATCTTTGTTTGGACTATTGTTGGCGGTCTGTCTAATTATTCTTAAAATATCATTATTGTTTTCCTGTTTTGCTGTCTAGACAATCAGCATCAACATCAGCGGACGTTGTTTTTTTGTTCAGTATATTAGCACACATTAAAAGATATTTAAATAAAACAAGCTTCTCGAATAAGTGTGTTTTTACAAAAGAAGACACTAATTTGGATTTGTTTTGATTGGTAACAAAAATAAAACAGACCTCAAGATTGCTGCGAGTCCCTTTAATGTATGCAACACTTATTTGAACAGATGTTTCTCTTCTATTATCTCCGACTTATTTTTGAATAAGAATACTAATCTGTTGTTGTGGATCGGATTGTGTTTGTATCGTATCATTGTTACACTGTAACGTGTGTACAATTGTCACATGAAAGTTTACCGTCATTAGCATTATGAGCAATCTCGCCAAATGCTTTAGGTGTGTTCTATTATGTCTAGGAATGTGCTGACTGAATAGTTTGTGCTTGTTTGTTTGTACTTTGGACGAAAAACATTTACCTTATAAGTTAAACTTAAACCTTTGTTACCTGTATGTGTAAAATGAATCCGACTTTTCTTAATGAATATGCCGACTAGTACGCGTTAAACTGGTGAAAGGTTTGAAGCCACAACTCCATTTCGAACTTGCGGCGATGTTTCTGGAGACATAATGCAGTCAGCGTTCTCGCGGCGATGTTTCAAGAGGCATAATGCAATGTCAGCGTACTTGCGGCGATGTTTCTGGAGACATAATGCAGTCAGCGTACTCGCGGCGATGTTTCTGGAGGCATAATGCAATAAGAGCGTACTTGCGGCGATGTTTCTGGAGACATAATGCAATGTCAGCGTACTTGCGGCGATGTTTCTGGAGACATAATGCAATGCCAGCGTACTTGCGGCGATGTTTCTGGAGACATAATGCAATGCCAGCGTACCCGCGGCGATGTTTCTGGAGACATAATGCAATGCCAGCGAACCCGCGGCGATGTTTCTGGAGACATTATGCAATGCCAGCGTATTCTGGAGACATTATGCAATGCCAGAGTACGTGCGGCGATGTTTCTGGAGACATAATACAATGCCAGCGTAAATAATAACTTACTCAACTGAATACATCTTTAATACCACCATAGTATCATGCTGATCCAGTCGGTTTTTTTTGCAGTGATTACTTTTTCCTGTTATTTTCTTCTTGAATCCATGTCATCTTTCGCTCCTCTCGCCAGAAACGAGACTCCGTATTCGGAACCTTTGCTCCGTCCATCTCATGAACACAGCTGACAAGAGATAGGCAACATGTTTTAAACTAAGACAAGTACGAACCACACCACACTACACCACACTACACCACACCACACCACACACAGCGCACCACACCGCACCACACCGCACCGCACCGCACCACATCACACCACACCACACCACACCACACCACACCACACCACACCACACCACACCACACCACACCACACACCACACCACACCACACCACACCACACCACACCACACACACCACACCACACCACACCACACCACACCACACCACACCACACACACCACACACCACACCACACCACACCACACCACACCACACCACACCACACCACACCACACCACACCACACCACACCACACCACAAAGAATACGCAGCGATGGCGTTGTAGTAGAACGTCCGCCTCGAATGCTGGAGGTAATGGGTTCAATCCCCGGCCAGGTCATACCAACTATTTTATAAACATTTAACTAGTTTCTCCCTAGCTTGACGTTCATTACATCGCCTATAGAGAATAGAGCTAGGACTAGTCAATACAGTGCCAGTATAATGTGACTGGGTAGGTATCTTGTCATGTGTCTATGGCGTATCCCAATGTGGAAGGACTATACAGCTGAACACTGAGCTACAAATAGGCCTCGGTTTTGTAATCAGGGATAATGCGCTTTATCCCAGCCAGGAACGAATTTGGATTTATTCTTGAAACATACAAGCGAATTTCACACCTGATCAGTCGTCCAGATGATAGTATAAACCGAGGTATGCTCGTTAAAATACCCCGTGCAATAAAGCAAGGATAAATAAACGCTAATACGCAAACAGACACCGTCGTGATATTATGAAGTGACGTTAAACCCCGTACATACATATGCTAAGACGGGATAGGAGAACTTAAATTCACTAACCGTCTCTATTGTACATCATACAAACCACTCCAACCAAACAAGGCTATTTGTAACACTTTTGAAGGGGAATATGTAAGGTGTTTGTCAACGTTTGTTATCTTGAGTGATAGTTAAACACTTAAATGTACATAGTAAATAAATGTATTTATGTATGACGTTGTAGGTTGCACTTATTGTTTACCTTTAAGGCCGAAACTTTTCCTCAACAACACACTAGTCAAGTTGCATGATGTATTGCATTTATGAAGCCTGGTGGGCATTTCTTTATATATCTCGTTTTACTGGGATGGCAATAGGATTAGCGTGAGGATTTGGTGCACACTGGAACCTGATTTAAACCATGGCATCAGCGACCATTCTGCCACTGGCCGTCCCAAAGCGGTACCACTATTTTCAGCCCTTTCAAGTTTGTGGTGTCGTATATTTTACTTTCTCCTTGTAATTGTTGTCTTAAGCCGCTACATATATATAATGGACTGTTCTTTCTTTGAATTAAGACTATTCCATTTATGTGATAAATGGGTGTTTTGGGGGAAATGACTGATCAGCCGGACATGGTAAACCCTGCGAGTTAGGACGCAAAGTCTATTATAGTCGTACTTAGTGGGTTAAGGATCGTTTTTTAGTTGACTCTACTCTGTGAATTTCATGTTCGACTTTTATACCTTCTTCAATATCTAAACATTCATTGGATAAACTATTAAATACCGCCACTAACTTTAACGATATGGGTTTGGTCGTCTGTTCCCATACACTGACTATTAATATATGACTATAGTTTGCTTGGGTGTAATTTTTAGTTTTGACTTATTTTTAAATCCTTCGCAGAATTCCTAATGTTTGTCTAAATATGGAAAATTGCGATATGCTTTATTATAAGTGCAATAACATGTTTTATCACATAACATGTGGCGTGGAGTGTAATAACACCATTCAATAGTTTCGATATTCCACTAGTGGTATAACAAAACATTAATGACGTCATGGACGTCATGGACGTCACGTTAATGTACGTTTTCTGACGTAATGTGACGTTATAAGTTATGTAATAAATAGAATCTAACATTCATTCTCATTCATTATTGAATTTATTAAACTCGTTAGCAAAAATGATATAACGCTCGGCAAGAGCCTCGCATTATATCATTTTGCCAACTCGTTTAATAAATTCTATAATGAATGAGTACTAGTGTAAGATCCTCTATATGTTCTAAAAATGCAACAATTGTGACAGTACCAATTATAGGTGCATACTGTGCAAACCTTACAAGTCCGTGGAAAGCAACTAAAATAAAAGCATAACCTGCAATAAGTGCAAGTCAATGACTCCGAATATATCAGAATAACATAGTTAGTAACTAAGCATTTAGCTGTATTTTCACAGTGTCTGAGCGGAAGTGTACGCATATCGGAAGTGTGGTTTGTTAAAGCGAAACAATGGAACTCATTTCGAGGGTTCCTCAATCAAAATCATAGTTATCATTAATTTAACATCAGAAGAGAAAATAGTGAGAATATTTGGACTACTATATTACATTTCTAAAGTTTGACCATGAATTTATACGTGTTAATTTAAGTTTTATACCCTGCACAACATAGGACAACTGACATAAGTGAATTCATCCACCTAATTCAAACATTAACTATCGATTTTTTTTGCCATCATTTTGCACCAAATATTGTATGCAGGAACAAAGACAAATCATTCCCAAGTTTAAAATGATAAGATTTATAGTGCTTGCTTAAACAAAAATATGAAAAGAAAACGTGCAAAGAGAAGTCTTACAACCAAAAACTGTATATACCGGTATTGCTTTTTATTTGTGTACCGGTATTAGAAAATCAAAACAACAAACTGTACCGGTATTTGCTTTTAACCATATGCGTGCTTTCTCTCAAATATTGTTTGTAAAATATGTTAACTAGAAAACTTCTATTCATTTTTAACAACAATATTGTTCATTCTTCAAATTGTATTAGTATTACCTAAAAATAAACTACAGATATGAATTTGGAGCCGAGTCATTTTCGATTCAGTATTTTGCGTGAACTAGATGTTTACATCTTTATGATTTTCTACAGATCCAATACATTATGAACTATGAATTATTCTCCATAAAACTCTATGTAAAATATGCGATCCCTGCGGTCCAGCCATTTCTGAGTAGATCCCTGCGGTCCAGCCATTCATAGTCATCAGTAGATTTGAACACACTTTGTAGAGAACCACAAGACAGTGCTACATGCAAAATGTCATCTCTACCTATGCCTTGTTGTTTCGGAGAAGATTTTTTAATATTGATTTATTTAAACTGATAAGCCCCGGGGCAGGGCCGAATTTGATCCCAGGCACAACATTTGCATAAACTTGCGAGTGCTTTATATAAGGATGCGTCACACAAAATGTGGTCACAATTCAGCCGGCGGTTTATGAGAAGTAGTCATTTTAAGAAATTGGCTGGAGGGCTCAGTGAAAAACTGTTGTAACTTCCTATACATTTATAATGTAGTTACACCAGTTTTGCACTGAGACCTCGGACGAGACGACATGACGACTGACGGACGGACGAAGGACAAAGAGTGAGCCCAATAGATCACCCTTTGGCTACGGTGATCTAAAAGCATAAATTATCAACAATTTAACTTTAAAACAACTTAAAAATCATAAATACAGAGACAACTGTCTAAATATCAAAAGATGAATTAAATCATTTTACTGACATAAGCTGTCCATACTACTGTTTCAAAGTAGTAATTTGTACAGTGCATTTCTTGTTGTGGTATATCATGCTAGATGGTCATTTGTATTTCTTGTTGCAGATTCTGCACGAGTATCGATGGCCGTCATGCACTACATTGATGTGATACCGTAGTGCGTCCTTTCCTTGGAATGACTGGCCTCAAGTGTCACATTCAAAAGTTTCTCCGTTATGTAGGTTGGCCATATGTGCTTGTCGAGTTTTTTCTTATATTGATATTTTGCACCACACATGTTACAAACTAATTTGAAGACTTCATGATGGGATGCCAAATGCCCTAATAATTAGAAAGAACACCGAACCCTGAAACACGTGTGTTTGAAAATCTTTTTTGCTCTCGGTTGTGATATTTCAAACCAGCCTTTGATGAAAATGTTTTACCACATTGGTCACAGACGTGCGTGGGTGTTTGTTCAGTTGTTTCTCATTCCTTTGTTTATGCATATTGTTTATGTGTCTTGGGAGACTGGTTTGTTTTTATATACGAAACTGCAATCATCATACTGGTATGCGTGCTCTACAGTTTCTCCCGAAAGTGTCGTCAGCCGCCGATAACTCAAATGTTTTTCAAGATCTTTTCAGACCGTAAAACCAACCACATACCGTCCCAGATTGAAAATCTTAGCATGGTTATCTCATTTCTAATGCTTTTCCATTTCAATGCCAGAAATATAAAGTAAAATGATACACACTCGTTTTCTATGAAAACGCAAATTCATCGGTAACGGCATTTTGTTGACGTCATCCAATGACGTCTCTTGTTACAACGTTTTGTGACGTAGATGGTAAATCGCGCGTTTTACGGCCGCAAATTTTAGACGTTAGCCAATGGAGAAACATGTTACATAATAGTTGCATTAGAATTTGACTTTAAACCTGCTTGCATATAATTAACTTTTTTGAGTTTTCTTTTTTTCGTCTTATTCATAGTTTTAAATATATTATTGGTGCAATATAATCGACATTTAATAATATGCAAAAACAATTTGCTTTATACTATAATATATAACTTATAATTAATGTAAATTATTGAAAAATGCAAGTTATGTAGAAAAACTAACGGGAATCCGTGAGGTTTTAAAAAATCAAGATTGCCGTGTGTCCCTTTAAATGTGTATTTCAAATGGTCAATGTATGACTCCTTTGATAGTACGGTCACCGAAAAGTTGGGCGGAAAATATTTGTATAGTGGACGTATCTGTATTTGTATAGTGAACGTATCTGTATTTGTATAGTGGACGTATCTGTATTTGTATAGTGGACGTATCTGTATTTGTATAGTAAAGTTAGGTGATAAGACCACCGACAGGGAATAATACAATCATGACAAAGCATATAATAGATTGTTTGTTTGTTTGTTTGTTTGATTGGTGGAGTGCGTGGTCCAGTGGTAGAGCGCCGAACTTCAGATCAAGAGGTCGTGGGTTCGATCCTCGCCGTGGGCACGTTATTTATCCTTGAGCAAGATAATTAAGCCACATGGAAGCCATCGATAGTGATTAATCTAAGTTGCAATAACTTGTTTCGCAATCGATGTAAAATAAATATGTTTAAACTAAAGATTGGTGTTTTACGTCATTTTTAGTGCATTTTAGGCCATATATGACGGTCGTTTTTTTTGTGGTAGAGGCAGAACACCCCATTTTTCCTGGTTAGAACTAGTACTGACTACCTCCCGCCATCCGTAAGAATCGACACTTACTCACTTACAAGCTGAGCTCCCTGTGGGATTCGAACTAGATACATTTGACTTGTACATACTGTTTATAGCTGATTTTGCATTGACATGTTACTATTTTAGGCCATCCTCAAAAAGACATTTGTTTGCTGTTTCCCGACCCAGGATTTCATAAATGGGTAGGTAGGTAGGTAGGTAGGTAGATAGGTAGGAAGGTGATTTTCTTTTTTGACAGTAAACACCTTAAGAAATTATAGAAAAACATTCTGATAATAGCAACAAAAAACACACACTAGTATTAAAGAATTGCTATAAAACTTTTGGGTAGGACCCTTTTTCATGGGTAGATAGGGAAACAGCAAACCATTATATTGTTTATGGTCGGCCTTATGAATTCAAATTTATACCGTCTATACTGTAGTGTATTTAAATGACACGATTACAATATATCACGTTTGAACGTTTGAATATTCATTTCAAACAATTTATAAATCGATTTGTTATCGGATTTCTTCTTGTTGCGGTCAAATTTTACATTAACTAGCGTGTAATTATTTTAAATATGAATTTAATACTTGCCTATCTACATTAGATAACAATGGATTCGATTGACTTCCAATCTTATCGTGGTTTGTGTTGATACATTAGATCAAACTTCAATAAACGTATCCATTTATCACAAACTGTACCGTTTATTATGTTTAACATCTACAACTCCGTCTTATTGGATGTAATGCGTGTCTGCCTCATACTTTGGCAATTTGTGTAAAGGAATTACTTTTTTTTTCTCAATTGATTGGTCTGTATGTGTGATTGCTACTTATTTTGACAATTTGTGTAAAGGATTTTTTTTTTGATTGATTGTATTTAATACGTGGCTGCCATTATTTTGGCAATTTGTGTAAAGGAATTACCTTTTACAATTCATTGGATTTTATGTGTGGTGTCATATATTTTAGGAATTTTTGTTAAGGATTTTTTTTCATTCGATTGAAATTTGTGCGTGTCTGCCGCATATTTTGGCAATTTGTGTAAGGAATTACTTTTTTTTCTCAATTTAATGGTCTGTATGTGTGATTGCTACTTATTTTGACAATTTGTGTAAAGGATTTACTTTTTTTTAATTGAGCGTGGCTGCCATTATTTTGGCAATTTGTGTAAAGGAATTCCCTTTTACAATTCATTGGATTTTATGTGTGGTGTCAGATACTTTGGGACTTTTTGTAGAGGAATTACTTTTTCAATTCATTGAATTTTATGTGTGGCTGTCAAGTTGTTTTGGCAATTTGTGTAAAGGAATTACCTTTTTCATTCCATTGGATTTTATGTGTGGTTGTCATGTATTTTGGCAATTTGTGTAGATGAATTACATTTTTCAATTCATTGGATTTATGTTTGATTGCCACTTAGTGTTGGCAATTTGTGTAAAGGAATTACTACCATATCATTCCTTCTTTGTAAATAGTTTTATCTTTATATATTTACATTAATTTTTAATTACTACTTCATTACTTCATCTTTCATCAGTGTTTGCACACAATATGACCTATTTATGTGTCAACGTGCCGTAAAACACCATTCATTCATTCATTCATTCATGACTTCTTGTTTCAATTAATTCGAGTTTATGCGTGGTTGCCCATGCATTTTAGCAATTTGTCTGAAGGAAATACTCTTTCGGTTTATATCAGTTTTCGATGTGAAACTTGAATGCGTCCATCGTCATGTCATACTGGTAATATATACTGAGCAGTGAAATTCCGAATAGTTATGGAGTGCATGTACTCTCAACCGAATAGAGAAGGAATGCACTCCTGTGACAAATGGCAACTCTACACGATTCGTATAACGCATTTGGACCAATTTGAGATTTTAGAATAATGGATGTTGTCTTTCCCTACAACTCGTCTTTTCCACCACCAACATTTAAACTGGTAATTTTGAATAATTTAGTAGATTTTCTAGCAACTGATTTTCTCTTTTGTTTTGCAATACAATTCTTTTTTTCTGGTAAAATATTTGTACGGAGATCACTATGCTTTAGTTTATATTATTATTATTTATATATCAATATTATTATTATATTATTTATTATATATCAATATTATTATTTATCGATATTTCCATATGAGGGCTTGAATAATAATAAATCATTTGACTTCAATCGGTCGAAATGCATGACATGCAGCCATTTAAACCTAAATATATAGTTGGGGACCCGAAGTTACAATTATATTAACACTGCAGACTGTCTAAATTTCTCTCCGAGGTCCACTCAAATATACGTTAAACTGTTCTCGCCCGAAGGACGTTACTGCGTGTATGATTATTCACCACTGCACGACATAATTTGTCAAAATGACGGGAAAAACCTACCATCAATAGCACGAGTTGAAAATGTGACAAACCTGTGTTTATTGCCATAGTCAAATGTAGCTTACCCAATATAACTCGACCCTAGTCATGCCTTGTGTATGTGTGTTGTGGTGTCTGGTAGGTGTCTGGTAGTAACTGTAAGTGTGCTAGGCGTTTTTACCAGCTTGGTCGTCTATCTCTTTTTATTATGGTAACATGGCACAATTTAAGGACTTTCATAAACAACTAATTTCTTTTGTGCAGAGCAAAATTAATTTCAAGGTCAGAAAAAACAAATAACCGACCTTGACATTCCTCCGACCTTGACACTTTACACCTAATCCGGTTTAAGCTTAAAGCGCCTCTGTGGTCGACGTTGCATTGTAAACATTCTCGTCTCTCACCGCTGCGGGTTCGAATCCCACTGGGAGCTAAACTTGTAAGTGAGAAAGTGTCGGTTATTACGGATGGCGGGAGGTATACAGTACTGGTTCTACCCAGAAATAAGTAGATGATATGCCTCATTTACAAAAAGTCGACATTCAGACATAGTCTTAAATGTGCTGGAAATTGGCGTAAACACCATACACAAACAAAAAAAGTCATCACTAGTCCTGGATGCCTTAACCTTCAAAGGTATATATCACTGGACTAACACTAACCATTCGTACCACAAGTAGGAGAAGCTCACTATGGCCGACCTTGACCATTAACCTAAGTTTTTATACTTCAATAATGATTCCGGTTATTGCTTTTATTTAATAGCTTAGTTTTTAAAAGCCCTTCCGGTCTCACACCTCTATTATCTCCCCTGAAAGCTCACGGACTAGAGACAAAAGGAAAACAGAAAATAATTCTATTTTTTCTCAATTTTAGGCAATTTTTAATTTGAAAAATAGGTTTTTCTTTGCTTTAGCATACATCTGCAGTGTAAAAGACAGATGATACAGAAAATCCCATGTTGATATAAGGTTTCATTCAAATTTCAGAATTGTTTGACCGAAGCACCACATATTCAGCTAGATAGTGTATGAATTTTGTATTTTCCATAGGGTTCACAAAACATGAGCGAGAAAAAAAACCAACCTGGCTAACTTATGTATTTTATTGTTTTAAATTACTGGTCTTGGCTATACTGAAGATATTAAACCAACAACAATGACTGCTGCCCTGCTTTGAAGCTCAGATGTTGGAAAAGGCTGTACAGTAACCCTATGGGAAAATTAATTGTGGTGTGAGACCTGAAGTCAGTAGCCCGTATTGCCTACTGACCGTTCCAAGTCAGTATGCCTACTGACCGTTCCAAGTCTGTTGTGTATTATCCTGTTCATTTAGTATTTAATTTACTCGTTTGATTTAGTGCGTGGGTTAGTGAGGACCTACGGTAGCGGTCGGGTATTGTAGTCCCTTTAGGACCATTATTTTCTCAGTTTTCTAACACACCAATATTAATAATCTACAGATCAAATACTTCATTCAGAAATATACATCTCGAGATATTTTGTTTTATCGTGCATTTTTCTTCTAAAATGACTCTCTGTGCCTCATGTTTTTCTTCTTTTAAAGTAGGACGTATTTCATTCAATATTTATCACTTCTGATATCAAAACATTGCTAAGTATCGGTTTTCGCTTGCCAACAGCATCTTGATTGTTAATTACACCAGTCTTATCCGCGAAAAGGTAATTTATATATTATTTTTATCCGCAGTAGCACTTTTGATATATGCATATTTCTAGACACCGTGCAATTATACCGATATTGTTTCCGAGATGAATGGCATTCCTGTGAAAAGCCAATATAACTACAAACTAGCCTACGTTTGGGCCTATATTTGCATTAGTTCTCAGACGCAGTAAATTGCGACTGTTGGGGAAAAAACATTAACGAATCAGATCCGTCATGAAGAATAGGATCAGAATTCAGTAAGAGTTATAGGCGCCAACTGTACAAAGGCAACACTGATGTTATCATGTTTGGTAAACACTGACACATTGTAGATCGCTGTGTTGCATTACTGAGCCACCTTCTTTGAGTTTTACGTTGTCAGTCTCACGTTGATGTTATCACGCTACGGGTTAGAATCCCATGGCAGCTCGACTTGTCAAGTGAGAAAGTATCGATTCTTACGGATGGCGGGAGGTATACAGTACTGGTTCTACCCAGGAAAGATGGGGTGGTCTGCCTCTACCACAACAACAATCGACCGTCATATCTATCTTCCTTTTATTCCAAACCCCTGCTGGGGACCTAGGAATGGATATGGACTAACATGAAGTAAACCACCATTCCAACAAGAGATGATTGTAAAACATATATGCCCCCTTCAACGACCATTATACAAACATTCCTGCCAAGTTTCGAGTTTGTAGTGCCAAATGTTCTTGAGTTATCGCGAAGACAAGCACTTTTTAGTAATTTTTTATAAGTTTTGTTACCATGGCAACCACATTTCTTATGCGAATCTACCCAAAAGGGGAGATGCACAACTGCAATATAACACAAATATTACTGTCAAGCTTCGAATTTGTAGTGCCAGCTGTTCTTGAGTCATCGCAAAGACAAGCAATTTTAATGAGTTTTTACAAATTTTGTTACCATGGCAACCGCATTTCTCATGCGAATCTACCCAAAAGTAGAGGTGCACAACTACACCATGACACAAACATTCCTGCCAAGTTTCGGGTTTGTAGTGCCAGCTGTTCGTGAGTTATCGCGAAGACAAGATTTCGGGACGGACCGATCGACCGACCGACATTTGCAAAGTAGTACCCACACGCACACATCTTATTCTATGGAAGAAGACATCTAAGTTGGATAAGTATTGCCGCATGTCAGTCGGATAACGCCACGTGAGTTTGTGTTGTTACTTTTCAAGGAAAATGCTGTTCTTAATTATGTATAGTATAGATTTCTGTTCTTATATGGCCATCGGCTACAGAACAGAAATCTGGAACTGTCAGGCTCTGCAGTAAGTGGCGGGATGATGGAAATAATAGGCTGTGTTAACATTATTGTTTTTGCCTCCGAAATTTAAACATCTGGTTATAACGACTGAAGATAATTATACTTTCGATAAAAGATTGGTTGTCAAAATAACGAACGTAAATTACATAAATCAGTTACGTTAGTGACATGTGCGTGGTAGTTATGTTTACATAATTATTTTTGAAAAATTTAATCATCCCTGATATAACGATAAGATTCTTGTAAATGGTTGTTGAAGATAACTATGCTTTCGATAAAAGATTGGTTGGTCAAAATAGCGAACGCAAATTACATCAATCAGATAGTTATGTCAGTGATATGTGCTTGGTAGTTATGTATACATAATTTATTTTTGAAAAGTTTAAGCATCATTGATGTAACGATAAGATTCTTGTACCAAAATGGTTTTCGTAACAAACAATACATTTGAAGGAGCATTCGGTACTGCAATAGCATTTAGTTCAAAGCGTTTTTTTATAAATATTTGTGGAATATATCGAGGGTTCTGTGCAAAACTAGTTGCTTCTCCTTTTTTTATTCATATGTAGTTTCAATATTCAATAATTTTGCGCTGACCCTTCGATATTGTCATTGGTCCAAATGTTGATGGGTATAGACGACGAAGTGTAAACGTCTACTTGGCTTTGTCGATGCTCCACCTGACAACACAGAGTGCATTCACCTATACACCAAATATAGTACAGCTACTGAAGTGTGGCAGAGTTTATATATCAAATTAACTTGATAATATATTTTGAAAGTCTCATAGAATCTCATAAAGTCTCGCCAAAATCGCCCCCAACGTGAGGAGTGATTTCAAACTTCCTTGTTTTCCCCAGACCCTGGTTCTGAATCCTCTTAGCATAGAGTAGCGAAGAAATGAGAAGCGGACCGGATGATCGAGGCTCTGCCATGGTCAAATATCATTAGACCTTTGATTAATCAAGAGTATAAATGATGTTTACACTGGAAGGAGCTATCGTACTGGCATGCAAGCTCTAAGGAAACAGCATATAGCTGTACATAAAATGCATTGCCATCCCTTTTAAGGTATGGTGATATGAAAAGGGCTGATCCCCTATTCTTATAGATTCCTTGTGGACGAATGTCTGAGGGCAAACTTCCTCATTCATCTCAACTCCCTCTGAGCCTGTTATGCCCATGTAACCTAGTATGATGTGTTAACAAGACGTAAAACCCCTTTTCATTTCATTAAAACATTTTCCAGCAGGGAAAGGAAACTTGAATTTGACTTGAAACACATTACCATCATAAACAATGTTTACTCGACCCACACTTAACTGTAACGGTAAACATTTCCTTTATAACGATTGACTGTCTTTACGCACTTTTTAAGTTTAGTTGTATTTGTTTAATGTTGTTATGTGACACAAATGTATCGACTTTTTATACGAATATGACATCCAGAATAATACAGCTTCAGTACTTATAACTGTTCCTTGTTTGTGATCCTTGAATTAAGAAATAATAAATACGTACCGGTGTTTTATCGGTGATTAAAATACAGGTTGGAGTTCGGATGTGTAGTACGAGTGATTTAATTACTCGCATCCGAACGACTAACTGCGTTTTGTTTACCGATAAAATACAGGTACGTATTTATTATTTCGACACAACAACAACCCCATTGTTTACGCTATTGTGGGGGCACTATATATTATCTCGGAGGTCAAGGTAATCAGGCTGCTATGTTTACAAGCTATTCCATTGGGCGCCCCCGAATGCAAAGTTATGCGCGTACAATATGTTACACTAGTAGTCACGTGACAAATAATTAGGTCATTTCTTACGTCATATAGATTGCGCTGTACGCTTGTTCACGATGCTTATTAATGTTATGTTTACTGGTGCATACGAAGGGTTTTATATCGGGTGTGTGCAAGATTTGGGAGCATGGCAAGTTTGTTGTAATTAACATTTCATTAAAATTACTGTTGAGTTTGTCTTCGTGACGTATATTTACCAAGTGATGTCATGTAACGTGGCGCTTCCAACGGATGAAATACACGCAGGGAATTAATGGAACAGCTGTATTTTATCGTAGAATAACATACAGTTGTCTCTCTTCTTTGTGTATATGAAAGACTGCGCGGGTCCAGTTAGAATTATTTTGGGAGTATATGTTTTGCCCTTGAATATGTCAAAACAATATTTGCACAATCCACATCCACTGACAAAAAAAGAAAGAATTGGAGCGGTTCGATGTACTTCAGAGTAACACGTTTGCTAGCTTTTTCTCAAATTGGATTAACGGTTCTAGAGAGTTTATCATGTCATCATTTAATGAATGTCTAGTGGAAGTTAATTATTTTTATAGGCTTAAATGATCGTTAAATTATGTTAGGAATAGAAATTTAACTAAGTGGTTTGAATTTGAACAACGGAGTCTCCCATGTGGCATCGAACTAGAAGTGCAGCTATCAGTTGCCTGAGACAAAAATGGATTTTACAAGATTATTGGCACTTGCATCTACAGCCGTCATTTTAACATTTGTTTATTAGCAATTGTGTGCAAGAATATGGGGATTTTACTGCGATTTCATTACATAAGATCGCTTGAGTGTGCTACGTGAACATCGGTGTTGTTGTCGTTAGATACATTTTTTTTAACTGCATGTGTTGCTTTTCATTTGTAGTGGCTCGTTTATTAAATAGTGGTTGTGTTGTTGTCGTCATCGTTATAGATATATATACGTGTTGCTTTTCACTTATCATGACTCCACTATAAGGGTATGGATTGTGATGCCCAGTCGATAGCGCGTTGGACTTAACACCGGAGGCTAATTTTCAACCCTCACCGGTGCCACTGAAATTCTTAGGTGTGTTTTAGGGTACGACACGCTTCCTTAGCCTCGTCTGTCCCATAGGGTTACTGAACAGCCTTTTCCAATATCTGAGCTTCAAAACCGGACAGAGACATTGTTGTGTATTTAATATCTTCAGTATATCTTCAGGTACAAGACCGTGTATCGGTCTATCCTCCGAGCACGTTAAAGAACCATAGGAATCTATTCGATAATACGAGTAGGGCACGGTTCCCGGATTCCTATGTATCCTTCCCCTATATCTGGGGCGGCTCTAATTAACCTATACTGTGTTGATGAGCCGTTATACAACATTCAATTCAATTCGTCTTCACCAGAAACATCTTATAATTGGAATTGCGCCTTTCGTCGAGAGAGACATGTACTGATTGGCTGTGTTGTTGCGTTCATATCCAGATTGGTGTTTTTACGGTCTTCGTCATTAGAAACATATCAGGATCAGGATTTCTTCAGTTCGTCGAGTGAGGCATCTTCTTACACATTACACTAGCAGTTATATCGGCACTTGATATCAGCGGAAAGTCTGTTGATTCACCCCCACCTCGACATCCAGTCAGATCGCGATGAAAACAGAACATGGTAAAATCTGAGTTTCAGCAAAAAACAGTTTTAATGTTTTATTCTCAACGTTCCTGTCAATAAAAACTGAAAAGAGAGAGAGAGAGAAGTAACAGAGTCGGTTTTATTGAGTCTGTTCATGAGAGGTAATATAAGATGCAACACCTCTCACGCCTACTAGCACCGGCTTAAGCGGTATTCTACTTTGCAATCACACATATTGGGCTTGATGACCCCAAAGGAACACCAAGTAGTAACACGACAGACTAACACAACTTTTCGATAGACGGTCATTGCATGCAATGTAAGACGGTAGCCCTATTGTCAACCCTTTTGTGTTTTTGACGTATTATTTGGCCTTTTATTCATCTTTAAATGTGTTAGTTGTTTCTGTGTGTGTTTGTGGTTGACTGACGTCCTTGAATGCTACTTTTCCTGTTCGATTTTCTATCATAGTGTTCCTTTTGGCGTGATTGTTTGCATGGACTAATTAGCCTAACGAAATAAAAATATCTTTCCTATTACAATCGTCCTTTTCCGATTGATCTGTCGTTTATTCCGGAATGAATTGTTTCTCAGCTTACATTTCGAAGATCTGTTTGATTTGGTAATTCATTAGTTGGCCTAGTGTTAAGTGTTTTGTCAATATCTTTCTCTGCAGCCTTTTATCTTGTAATATATATGTAAAACATTGTTGTTAGGAATTCTTTAATATATTGCATGTAGCATAAACTTGTGTTTGTTCAAATGGTGACTCTGATGTGGCACTTGACTCTGCCCTTGGAGTCATACGTGGGTCAACGTAAACACTCGTCTTCTCTTGGACACCAAATCACAGAACTCTCATATATTGAATGTAACATAAGATTATGGTATTTTACCAAGTTTGTTCAAGTGGTGACACTTAGGGGTCAAAGTTTTACATAGGCTAATATTTAGAAATCTTCTTCTCTGAAACCACAAAGCAGAGAGCTCTTATATATTGCACACATAATACGCTTATAGTCCTCAACCAAATTTGTTCAAATCGTGATCATGTGTTCAAATCTATCCCCGCCCCGTAATGTTTTACACGGAGGTAAATAAGAACATACTTTTAATAAAGGTTTTTCTCTAAAACTACAAAAGCTAGTGGTCTAATATTTTGAACGTAGCATAAGCTTATAGCCTTCTACTGACTGTTCAAATGGTGACTCTGGTGGCCAGGCCCAGGAGGTCACATGTTTGACATAAACTATTAACTGAAAGAAATTTGTGTTTGAGTCACAAGGCATAGTGTTCTCGTATATTGCGCGTAGCATAATCTTATTGTTTGTTCAAATGGCGACCCTGAGGTCAGATCTGGCCGCGCCCCATAGGTCTCGGTTTTATATAGAGTTGTTAAGGAAAGTCTTTACAAACAAGTTGACTTCTCTAAAACTAATAAAACTAGAGGTCTAATATTTTGCATGTAGCATATGCTTATGGTTCTCTACCAAGTTTGTTCAAATGGCGACCCTGAGGTCAGATCTGGCCGCGCCCCATAGGTCTCGGTTTTATATAGAGTTGTTAAGGAAAGTCTTTAAAAACAAGTTGACTTCCCTAAAACTAATAAAACTAGAGGTCTAATATTTTGCATGTAACTACTACCAAGTTTGTACAAATGGTAACCATGGGATTATATTTTAGTCCTCTAGGGCGTCACAGTTTAACGTAGGACTATACTGGGTAATTTCTAACGGCATCTTCTTCTCTGCACTTAACATATACTGGCTTCCTATGATATCAAGGGTTCTATGGTATCACGATAGTGTCCAATCTATAAAACAGTATGCATCTCTGCCAAAATATGATAACTAGTTTACAGATGTGATGACTTTACGAACAGAACAGAATATATTCGATATTTATGACTTAAACAAATGTTTCTCGTCATATAAATACATATTACATGTGTTAATATGTGACAGGTCAATGCAATTTTTACATTAAACAATGAAAAAGTACAAACACACAAATCATACATACTTTACACTCATACAACTCACCCATTCGCTCTGACGCCCAAAATGTCTCACACATTCACTCTGGTGCACGTATTTACGCTGTTATAATGATTTGACTATTCTTATTACATAGTTTCTTGTTACTATTTCAAGTTTTAATAGTTTACATGTCATGTCCAATGAGGATGAACATAACATTTTTACTCATTATACATTGCAGTATTGCGATTAATAAGTGCTTCCCCAACAAACCTAGATAACCTAAACAGCTCATGCTGGCTGGACGATTGCATCAGCTGAATACATTTAAAACACTTGGATGTCTATAATAATATTGTTTAACATATAGCTTGCGTAATTGTTTGTACAAAGGACAAATTAAAATAAAATAATATTCATCTTCTAAGTCGGTACTATTACATAATGTACAATATCTTTGATTTCTATCAGTTCTATTTTGTGAATATCTGCCAGTTTCAATTCTAAGTCTGTGAGGATAATCTTATCCTCGACATGGCAGTTCTTAATTTCAATGGCAAAACATCTAGATACACTTCATATGAGAATGAGGTTTTAAAATGTCTATACAAACGTAAAACTCGATCAGTGTTCCATTTTTTAACAAAACAATCTATTAGTTTTTGTTTAATCAATAAATGAAAAGTTTTCATATCAATACAAGTTGGGCCGTTCCAAAAATAATTGTAGCCACAGTCAGTTAGAATGGTTTTAACATTGCTGACCCAATTCTTCACTCTTCTTTCACAATCTCTCACAGCATCTTTATAAAAAATTGATATTAAAAGGTTTTTTGAATCGATCACGTACACATAATGAAATAATTGGGAAAAAAAAGTATATTTATCAGAAATATAAAAGATATTTCAAAACAATGCACAAATGTTGACAATTTTAAAATTCATCATCCCTAGTCTCCATAAATGCAGTTTCCATTACCTTGAAGTTATACAGTTCATTAATGTATAGTCTCGTGAGTCTGTTGTACATTATTGTTTCTAGAAATGGTCACTCATTGAATCTTATACCAGTTACTAACAAATACAGGATACACAATATGCGCATACCTTAATAGCATATAACTTGTAAAATAATAAGCTCATTGAGGGTACCCTTCTTTTCAAATCTAATTCTGACATTTTTACGTAAACTGTATTACATTTTATATCATAACACTTTAGTAGAAGGGAAACAGAAATCATTTGAGTTTCCTTTTTCTTTATATATTGTTTACAATTTATTTGTAAACATTTAAGTACCGTGATACCATAGAATACCACGCTACCTTTTATCTGACCCTCTGTTGTTATTGTTGAATGTGTCTACACTGGAAAAAGCTATTAGGCAAGCGCTTCAGGGTCAGTTGACCCTCTTGTTTCATTTACAGTCACTAATTTAACGTAATATGAATACATATATGTCTGTCAATCACAAACACGCACAGAAACAAATAACAACTACAAATGTTAACAAAAGGCAAGATATGACATCACAAACATAAAAGGGTTGGCAATATGGCTACCGCCTTGGAACGGTCAGTGGCAAAATAAAGTTGTACCTGTTTTAGTGACTTTATTCTTCATTGATGCAAGAAATAATGATTTGCTAATTTCGAGATGTTGCTTTAAAAGATGGCCACGTCTCTATAATAAATTTCATGGAACAGTTGCCCACACTGTGCGATACATACGTTTTGCCTATTTCCACCGGAGACCGCTATCGGATGGAATACTAACTAGTATGTTGTTTATAACTACTTATCGTCTGCATGAGTGTCGGCTGTTGTTTATAGTGTCGTCCGCCTGAAAAACCCAGAGAAAAATTTAGGATTTGTTTTAAACCAAGCAGACTAACTTCACACCGGTAATCCCCGCAGACATTTCTGTAATCTTTACTGCCTCTAACGTAATCCATGTTGTCACTTATGTAATCCTAACTATCACTAATGTAACGTCTGCTGTCATACAATGAACCTCTGCTGTCACTTTTGTAAATGCCTAACCTCTACAGTCTCCTGAGCCTAAACTTACAATCTTCTGATTAAAACTGAGCCTGACCCCTACAGTCTCCTGAGCCTAACCCTACACTCTTCTGATTAAAACAGCCTGACCCCTACAGTCTCCTGAGCCTAACCCTATAAATCTTCTGATTAAAACAGCCTGACCCCCTACAGTCTTCTGAGCCTAACCCTATAAATCTTCTGAATAAAACTAAGCCTGACCCCTACAGTCTCCTGAGCCTAA
The DNA here is from genome assembly GCA_037043455.1 of Cyrtodaria siliqua. Lineage (NCBI taxonomy): Eukaryota > Metazoa > Mollusca > Bivalvia > Adapedonta > Hiatellidae > Cyrtodaria > Cyrtodaria siliqua. Next base: position 168,315 of record JAWPHD010001686.1, read on the forward strand.
CCCTACAATTTTCTGAATAAAACTAAGCCTGACTCCTACAGTCTCCTGAGCCTAACCCTACAATTTTCTGAACAAAACTAAGCCTGACCCCTACAGTCTCCTGAGCCTAACCCTACAATCTTCTGATTAAAACAGCCTGACCCCTACAGTCTCCTGAGCCTAACCTTATAAATCTTCTGAATAAAACTTAGCCTGACCCTACAGTCTCCTGAGCCTAACCCTACAATTTCCAGGAAAAAAACTGAGCCTAACCCCTACAGTCTCCTGATCCTAACGCTTCAATCTCCTGAATAAAACTGAGCCTGACCCTACAGTCTCCTGAACTTAACCCTACAATCTCCTGAATAACATCGTGTCTTTACAGTCTCCTCAATAAAACCGAGTCTGACTCTACACGTCTCCTTAATAAAACCTAGTCTGACCCTAAAGCCGAGCCTGAACCCATAATCTCCTGATCCTAAAACTACAATTTCTAAAGCTGAGCCTAACATCTACAGTCTCCTGAGCCTAACGCTACAATATCCTGAATAAAACTGAGCCTGACTCTACAGTCTCCTGATTCTAACCATACACTTTTCTGAATAAAACTGAGCCTAAACCTACAGTTTCCTGAGCCTAACCCTACGACTTTACTGAATAAAACCGAGTCTATTTCTACAGTCTCCTGAGGCTATCTCCTGAATAAAACTGTGCCTAACATTACAGTCTCCTCAATACAACCGAGTCTGATCCTACACGTCTCCTTAATAAAACCTGGTCTGACCCTACAGCCGAGCCTGTACATATCATCTCCTGATCCTAAAACTACACTTTCCTGAATAAAACTGAACCTTACCCTACAGTCTTAAATCTCCTAAATAAAACCGAGTCTGGCCGTACAGTCTCCTGAGCCTAACCCTACAATCTCACGTATACAACTGAGCCTAACCTTACAGTCTCCTGAGCCTAACCCTATATTCTCATGTATATAAACCTGAGCCTAACCTTACAGTCTCCTGAGCCTAACCACACAATCTCATGTATACAACTGAGTCTAACCTTACAGTCTCCTGAGCCTGACCCTACATTCTCATGTATAAAACTGAGCCTAACCCTACATTCTCCTGAGCCTAACCATACAATATCATGTATCTAAACTGAGCATAACCTTACAGTCTCCTGAGCCTAACCATACAATATCATGTATTTAAACTGAGCATAACCTTACAGTCTCCTGAGCATAGCCCTACAATCTCAAGTTGAAAACTGTCGGAGGAGACAGACACTCACGGCGGACAGATGGACACTCAGGCGGACAGACGGACATGGCTAACGCTACATGCCTTTCATCATTCGGTGATGGGGGCATACAAAACACTACAAGTTATGCCTCTCTTCCTTAAAACATCCCCGGGGAAGACCCTTTAGGCTGAATAAAACTGAGTCTGACCTTGCAATCACCCGAATAACACCGTGTCTGACTTTACAGCCTCTTCAATAAACCCGAGCCAGACCCTATATCCTAAAAAAACAACAAGATGGACTTTATAACCCATCTCCTGGATCGTTCTTTGTCCAGTGAACCTAAAATACAAAACACTTCATATGTATCATACAATTGTAATACGTTATAATCAATACACTCAACAAGAACGACATAGTAACTAACATCTTTTATTTCAATATATAAAAACCTTAAATACATTTGCTGCAGTTATCGGCAGACTCGTGTGAAAGGCACAAACTTAGTTATGTGAGCCCGTCTTGGGAACACTTACATCAATATACAATCATTGGTAATCATATTACCTTGAGCATCTTGCAGTAATTTTCGACCTTTAAACGTTTTAGAAAAAAGGTGTAACATTATTGTTCTACGGGGGGAAATATGAATGTCTGGTTATCCTTTATTGTGTTTTAAGGTATATCTGTAGCGAATCTCCGAATTCAGTATTGTGAATTAAATCAAGAGTTCTATGTATCTCGAATCCAAATGCGACACATTCTCGATATCTCTTTTGTCTGTTATTTATACATCCCGTATGTTCATGTGGTAATTAATGCAAGAGTGAAGCGTATCTCAAAATATATAATGCTTAAGCCGTATCCCTTTTGATTATGGTTAACACGCATACATTGAACACCGTTCTATTCATGGAAGATAAAAGGCGACGTATATCTCTAAAATTCATGTTTAAGGTAGTGCACAAAAAAATCCGAAATCCAACATGTTTAAGGTAATAATGCATATCTCAAACTGCGTTATATTTCCGCGAAATATTTTTTCTTACTTCGACGATCAATAGAAGCTCATGTTATTTTTGAAAAGCACTTACCAAAAATGAAAGGGCTTTGAGATCCAACTACCCGGTTGATACAGAATAATCTTATAACAATATGGTAATTTGTAATCGGTATTTTTTATAATACCGCGATTACATTCCTTGTTTTTGCTCAGACCTTTCTAAATTTATAGAAAGTTTCTCTTTACAGAAACATATAGATTTTATTCTATCATTTGCTATGAAAATACAAGCGTATACGTGCTGTTGTAAATATATTTCAGGACTTAAACGATCGCAATATATTGGAAGTAAGTGCTCTACATCGACATAAACACTGTGAAAATCCGCATACATTACTTAGACTTGGGCCCCCCGGAATAGTATTCTGTTAATTAACACAATTAATCTAAAAGTAATGTCATTAACTTTTTCTGTAAACTTTCTCTGTATATCCTCCGCAATTGCGTTTATGGAGTAAGGCGAAATAGAAGACATATAAATATACTCAGTCAAAAATGAAAGTGTGCACGGCAACTTTAGGAAAACAAGTTTTAAAATAGACAAAATGAATGCATTACTAAAGTAGTGATACCTTTGTATGACGTAGTGATACCTTTGTATGACAAGTTCTTTCACTAACAGAGTGTGAGTTCCTCAAAGTTAAAAGAGAGAAAAAACAAAGTTGCGAAATGCAAGTTGTTGAATGGGAAAACACAAGGTAACTGTCATCTTGTTAACTGCGTTCTTTCCGGAATTTCTCATGAATGGCAAACTTTTAACTTCTGATCAAACATAATGTTATGCTATTTGTCGTAATCGTTCATAGCTATGTAATATTTGTAATGAGGTTAGGTCGATTATCCAAATTTGAATGCACATTTAATATGTTGACTCTGTATAGAACAATGAATGAATGAATGCATGAATGGTGTTTTACGGCACGTCGACACATAAATAGGTCATATTGTGCGCAAAAACCGATGAATCATGAAGGAATGAAGTAGTAATTAAAAATAATGTAAACGTATAAAGATAAACTATCTACAAATAAGGGATGATATAGTAGCAATATAAACTATGTATATATGTAAATCAACAAATGCCCGCCAACAAGTTAATATATATAGGAACATATTAAGTCTGATTTCTTTAAGGAAATCTAAACCAAGACTAAAATCTATAGTATCAAATAACTCTTTCAAAGTATTAACTGTGTAGTATCTTTGTCGCATAGGATCAAAACATATAATACAATCAACAATATACAAACATATTGTAAAATCACAAAATAACAAAACAGTTAAAAATGATTTTATATTTTTACCAGTATATATAACATGCTCGGCCTGTGATTTGCAATGATTCATGAGTAGAATACAACTTAAAATTCCGAGTAGGACATTTTTTCCACTAGTCGAACTACTTCTTTGGCTAAATATAGATTTTCGGCTAAAAATAGATTTTAGGATTTTTTTATTTCAAATTTATTGAAGGTAGTTTAATCAACATTGCTTTCGTATTTTTATTTCCTTGAGGTGTTACATATCTTGTACAAGAAGAAAACTACCCTTTTGCCACTTTGTGTAGTTTTATAATGTTTGATTATTGTTTGTGTGTGTTCGCTGTTAAAGACGTTTGCTTTTAAAGTGAAAGCGCTTGGCAGATGAGTTTGTAATAGTTGGCATAAACGTCGAATAGGAAATGTAGCATTCACAGAACACAGTCAACAAAAAATACGTAATCAAAAAAAAAAGCGATTACAAACATAAATACAAGCAAGGTATGCGACACCACAAACATAAACGAATTGACAATATGGGTTACCTGCATTGAACTGACAGTGTCACAGAGATCGCGGAGGGGTTTAAATCAGATTTGAGGATGCACCAAATTTCATTCTGACCATATTGTCATCCCAATTAAAAGTCACAGTGTTAAGTAACACTCACCAGGCTACATCCTCTAACATCGAGTCCCGGTTGAGGAACGACTTTTTCAGCACCTGTTATATTTAGGGTTTCGTCCGGGAGCCAGGACCGTGTCTGTTAGCATGAAATAGTATGAAAATAAGTCTGAGAGGCGGACTGGAGTTAACTCCACTAGAAATTCAGAAAGAATTACAATCTGGTGGAGGTGTATGTAACCGGGTACCGGTAAATCTGGTGGAGGTGTATGTTACCGGGTACCGGTAAATGGTGAATGGTGACTACTCGATTCCTAGCCATATGTCCTCGATAGCTCAGTTGGTAGAGCGCTGGTACGGTAAACCAGAGACCTTGGGTTCGAGTCCCGGTTGAGGAACGATTTTTTCACCACCAGACAGTCTGTCGGGTCATCGCACAATCAAAGCGGAATAGTGTATGAAAGTGATCATAACCAAGGATCTGTTGCAGTTTGTAAATCACGACACCACAGAAGTCAGGTTGTAAATTACTTTTATATTTTAAAAGTAGATCAGGATAACGATATCAACGGATTGGTGGTAACTGTAGCCCTGATGGAGTAGCTGCTGAATAATACGTTACTTATTCGGAATAATCATAGGTTTTGGTAGATTGGTGGACCATACTGAAGTGATTATATGCATAGTGTTGTATGAGAGATTCGAGCGGATAAATTGGAGAGAAAAAGTCCGTGTGTGGGTTTCGGATTAAAGGACTTTACTACCATTAAATTAAATAGGAAAACGTTAGGTTCACTAGAAATTGAAAATACCAACTATGTGCATGCACACCCATATTAAATGTCAGTAACTGAACGATATTTCGCGCTGACATTTCTCAAACGTTATCCCTGCCACCGACTCATTAATAGCTATTGTGCTAATCTCGAATGTGTCTAATATACATATTCGACGTTTTTTTTTAACATTTCATATGTTTCATATTGATATCAACACGTGCTTTGTTAGGCTGGTATGTATTATATTTACACCACCACGTGCTTTTGTAAAACTCAAGCCCATTACTTGCTTTGTTCTCCGTTTTAATGGTGTATACGTATGGAGTAATTGGTCTCCTGCCTACGGTGTTCTTCTGTTATAATGTACCAGGAAGTCACGTTGCGTTATGTCTGTGCCATCTAATGGATCAACATTAAAGTCTACGGCGATGCTATTGTATATAGAAGAAGAAAAATGATGGAGTTGGTTTCTATAATTGAATAACTATTCGTACCTATTGACAATTTTGTTTAGTCGTGCTTTCCATTTGGAGCATGGCTTTACAATATCAATATGAGTCTCGGATGGAGTTCAGACTGTCCGATTTCTTGCAGTAGTTTATATTTGCAGTAGTTGCGTTGTAAACCTTCACCTCTCACCGCTGCGGGTTCGAATCCCACTGGGAGCTCGACTTGTAAGTGAGGAAGTGTCGATTCTTACGGATGGCGGGAGATGTACAGTACTGTTTCTACCCAGGAAAAGTTGGTGGTCTGCCTATACCACAAAACTATGTGTTGAAAATGACGTAAAACACCTAACAAACACACAGCTCCACAGCGTTTAAATATAAGGATTGTAGAACACTGCCATTATCGATTATTTTAGAGCCACAGCGACTGGCCAGTTTGTAAAAGGGACATTGCGCAGTGAAGTAATCGTTAATATTTATCAGCGCTTGACTGTCGCTTGAGTGAAACGGGATATGCGCTGTGAAGCAGTGTAACATTTGCATTTGAATGTACAGCATGTTCTTCATATTCAAATGTCTAGACGGAGGAAGTAACGCGATACCTGTATATAGTCTTGTAATCATCGCTTTTTGATTCATGTATTTGTTAATTGGTAGGTAGACTGGTGTCTTATATTTCATAAAGAGTGTTTTTGAAATTGTGTTTATTATCTAATAATCTATATATATTGAACAAACCTTCGATGAACAGCTAAATACATGTATCGCCTTGTTATATACATTCTTCTTAACTGTAATGTCCAAAGGCTATATTATTTCGTGTGATACATTTGCATTAAGCGATATTTTACTTCTTAAACCCACCACAAAGATAATGCTCTGGCTCGATGTTTCCAAAAGGAAACAACGAACATCAATAAGTTTAACCTCTATCAAGTATTTTTCTTTCTTCACCATCAAAAATAATAAAGGTAGATTCCACGGGAATTCCCTTGCTTGACGTTCAACATATAAAGCCTTGTTCTAGCTCTGGTCGGCTCGGTGTCGGTATATTGTGAATTGATAGGAGCCCTATAAGATTGAGCACTTACCTAACTGCCGTCGTGATTGTTAAAAGCGACGTTAAACCTTATACTGACATACTCTTTTTTTTGCCGTTCGAGATGGATGTCATTTACTATTTGTATTTCAACCGTATTTATTATCCAAGATGTCAACCGTTTAAAAGTATGTTAACATTAAGGACTATTCAAACACACATTCCACATATTTCAGTATAGTAAAATGCGAGGGGCATGCTTTTTCGGTAGACGTAATATTTGTGTGATTTCATCGATGTCGTCAAATCGTTACGATTGGTACCCATGTTATATAGTTTGTTTCAGGACGTGTTAAAATACAATTTATCCTTAAGCTGCTAATTTTATTTAAATTGTCCACTATGGTCCATGGTTGGAGTCCTTTTGATTTGTATTTATCTCTCTCCCGCAGCCCCTATTATCCAAGATAAAAACAGACAACAAACAAAAAACAAAAAGTTTTAACAACGTATCTAACCATTTAGACCAGTAGAGCATCTTCTAACTCACTTGTTTAAAAAACACAAAATACCTGATGCCTTCTATTATCTCGTTATCACTTCTTTATACTTAGAGTAAATGCTTTTTTCATAGCGAATATACTGTTTATGTTTATTATATATATTGTTATATGAACTGTTTATGATATGTGATATGTTTGGATACAGATGTCCATCCTATATACTGTTTGTATTTATTTCATCTATTATTATATACTGTGATATGTTTGGACATTTCTGTCCATCCTGTATACGCGTAATGCATGTATAAGTAGGCATTCTGTGAGGTTATTGATATATCTACAGCAGACTATCCCGATGACAGACAGGAACCAGCGTCCTACATCAAGACCATAGGCAGATAGGGCATAGTGAGAGAACTTAGTGTGAACTCAGATAGAGCATACTGAGAGAACTTAGTGTCAACTCATACACATACCAGGCTATTTTACCAGGAATCTTAATAAGCAAAATAAGAAACAAATAATAAGATAATGAAACTTTTATTAGATGGTTTCAGACTATTTTATTGACCTGCAGGAAAGTTATTTAATCGCATCAGGAAACAATAAATAAAACGTAACTTTTCATGAGAATTAATTGAAATAGTTTATGATATGTGCACAATGCGCTAGGCAATGGCCAATGATTCGTGAAACGTTCAACTACGCTTGCATTATTGAACATTGGAAAATACAAAATGTGAAATAAAAAGGATTAGTTGTGTAGAAAATGTACAGTATTGTATGAATGGTGGAGGCGTAAACTCGTGACGGTTGGAGATACAATGAAGAGTGAACATTCGGATACCGGGTATATGAAGCGTTGGGAATAAACTCAACAAAATGTGGCTACTTATTATTTTTGCGACCACATTTTCAATAGTGATGACTGTATCCCCACCACCTAAGACAGCCTTGCAGTATATAAACTATTGGAATAGATTTAGAAAGGTTTGTATTTAAAAACAAGTACGACATGTTTTCAGTTTGTGGTTTTTTTTTTTTTTATCTAAATAGCTTTATTATTACATCAAGCATGTATGTACGAACGCACGTAAGCGCTACTTCTTGAATATAGTAACATGAGTGTTTATTTAAAGTAAAACAATATTTTCTTGTTATAGCAAGGAGGTTCCTCTGACTTTGAGCTTAGCGATTAATTTGTCAGTTTGACACGGTGTTCCTTGTTTCGCATGTTCCTTTATTATATAGGTAGAATAAATGGAAATTAATTCTAAAAGCAGTCTAGGCGTATTTAGTCTTCTTTAAGCAATGGAAACTCTTTCTGAATAAACAATGAGATGAGACGAGGAAATAAAACTGAACAATTTCAGGATGCTGTTACCTCAATTACATTATTATATTGTCTTTAGGCGCTCACTTTCCACGACTACTGTTTTCAGAAATGTCTCCACAGCCTGAGCATAAACATTAGTTGTAACATTATATTCGTTATGAAAAACGCACATGATCTAGTGAATCGGTTCAAAAAGCTAAACATTTCGGACCCATTGAACCTATGATTCACCAAATTACATTGCATTTGCCGGTATCGCGTGCACTTTTACATTGGACTTTGCATTGTGTTGATGCGATGTATCATTTAATTTTAATTCAGTCTTATAGAGGGATAAAACGAAGCAAATGTAAACATCGCAATACAGTATTTTCAGACAACTGACAATAGGGCAAATATATTCCTAAAAAGTACTATGAGTTTCCTAACAAACACAAGTTTAATATTGTCATGTCATGTAAAAATGAAAGTGTTATAAAACATATAGCTATGTTTCTTTACTATGCTTTCGTTAAACGAAGTGAATTTATTCATGATTAGTATGTACTGTTATATAACAGCAATAGTATTGTATTGATAGTATTGTTAGTTAATTGTACATTTATGCATAACAACCAAACCACGTGTAAATTTATGATAAATATATTGTATACATGTTATGTGTTTTGGCCGGTGGCCTGTATCACTAATAAAATATTGAATTGAATTGATATGATTTTAAAATTTCATATCAAAACATGGACATGAAATTCGATGCAAACTGTTTATTGTGACATGGGGAGATGGTATCCTGACCCGACATGATGGTTCCCTGACCCGCACACTCCTATGACTAAGAAATAAATGAGTTTATCCGCTACAGAAACTAAAACGGCACGTTGAAATGAGAGCCTACACTAGGTGTGGTCTTCTTCAAATATAACCAGATTGTGTCCACTGATTGAATTATACGTGTTATGAGATACAAAAACACATGCAATGAAATGAATTGTTGAGCACTCAAGCTTCATTTCTGCGTTAAATGTCATTTAATGGGACTGAATGAGATCTGAAAGAGTGGTTGATTTCAATCAAAATACAAATGAAAACCCGCATTGTATTCCTCAGTTTCATATGAAATGTGCCTATACATTAAATTAAACCGCATATTACATGGTCTGATACATCTCGAGACTGAGCTTGTTTTTGTAGGAAAACCATTATTCGAAAATTTAAGGGTCGCTTTCTGCACAGAAAGACTAAGTCTTTCAATATAGGTGAGAGATCGTTTATTATAAGTTTAGGAAGTGACAGAGACCGGAGACTTTATTTCTTTATTGTACAAATAGATCTATAACAGATGTATAGTTCAACTTCACATTCTCTGACTTCCTTTTATCTACATAGGATTATCAGCTGTCATAGTTGATTTTTCTTTGGTTTTCGCCGGCTTTCTACTTTGCAAACACAATGTAAGGTGGAGCTTAGTTTTTCCCATTTTAAACAACTTAAAGAACCACTTATTGAAATCACTTAATAGATAACTCGGTGAGATGCTAGAAGGTTTCAGACTCGGCGACATGACCATCTCGGCCAAGGAGGCAGTTTTGAAAATGTCCCGATCCTCTCCGTGGAGTGCGTGCATCGTATGCCTAACCATTTGCCGAAAATATGTATTTACCAGTTGTTAATGTGATCGTTTTGTTTTTAAATTTACATTTGAATTTATTTGTATTTTGATCTATCATTAATCACCTTTTTATTGTGGTGGAATGTTCCTATTTCTGCTTCACGAAAAGGTTCTGTATTGATCAGATAACAATGAACACATTGTTAACTACCATAGATGCTTTTGATAGAGCGATTGCAGAATTCGACGACCAATGGTATTTACGGTGGAGTTTGTGTACTTGACTTTTTGCAACTTTCTCACAATGGGTTTCAGTGATACCTAATAAGTGACTAAAGGACATACAACTTCACCCAGTACTGACTAGATATATCAGTCTGCCAAACATGCCTGTCATTTAAATACATTCAAATGGTATATTCACTTGATATTTTCAGTTTTCTTCTCTGATAGAAATACACAACCTCACCCATCATTTTGAAAAACCCGGGGTTACAGTATTCGCCCCTGTCACGGCTGCCTACGATCGTTTTGAAGATGATGCCGTTAAATTTGGATACAGCCTATCGGATCCCGAAACGATGAAAAACATTCTTCTGTACCATATTGGTAAGTGTACCGAATAGTAAGTATATATTCTCCATATATATCTCAATGCGAGTGGTGATTGTAGAGGGGGGAATATTATATGCGTAGGCGAACGAGGGACATATATATCGCAATGCACGTGGTGATTATTGAGCGGGAACATCTTAAAGCACGTGGTGATCGCGGACGGGGAATATCATATGAATAATGAAATGAAATACACTTGACTGAATGGGTAACATATGTCGCTTCTAGCTTTTCTTCGATTCAACACACAGATAAGAAATCATGAAGATTATATGTAAATAAAAGGTCTTACATAAAGAATAACATTTAAAAACACATGGTTTCAATGTGAAAAAGAAAATATCAACATACGCTGAGACGGTGGGTGCTGTTTGCATAAATGACGCTGAATCCAAGCAAACCTCATTTCGTTTATTGATACAAATCAAAAATTCAAGCCTTTAACTGCTTAATAAATGCAGAAATTATACCTTAACGTCCAGACAAAATGTCTGCCAATTATTTGTAAAATACATTAGTTCAAAGTTGCGATATATCATATGATGCAAAATTATCCATTTTCCGGTAAATTCAAACACATTCTATCGTGTAATAAAACAATTATCCGAAATTTAAAAGTAGTTATTCAAATTGGATTATGTTCCTTTATTCATCCGACCCACACGACTGGCATGCACAACGATTTGAAAACAGCATGGCGTCCATTTATTTGACAAGTTAATGTCGAGGCGCTTTTGTTGCTTTCAATAGCGTATTATAATTGTAATATAAGCTAAATGTGTTTACAAGGGCGTTCACAGCATCAATTAACTACTCGTTTCTCGTTGCGTCGACGTTCTCGGTTACTTTAATGGCTTCCATATTCCCTAGAGAGCATTTACATGTCAGTCAGATTATGAATACAAGAAAACAGTGATACAAAGTATCTCAAGCCGGTCAGAGTAGTTACATAAAAAAACAGTAAGGGAAATGAATATGATAAAAATAAACGAAAAGTGTGTAGATATTATAATGTTTTTATTTGTAATTGTCAACAATCAAAGCACATTTATCATGCAATATTTTAGCACTAGATAAACTAGTCATCACGAGACAAAATGAACATGTTTTTAATTTTGGCGTCTGTGTTGTATAATGTTATAATATGAATATGATAGACATCTGAAATAGTATGTGTAATGGATCACTAAATAGAATGTTGTTTCATGATTAGAATATGAGGAATTGGTAAATTATCATAGTTATAAACAAAAATACATCTTAATGATAATATAATAGCAATTGGATTAAAAGATTAGCGTCTGTGACGGTAATCTCAGGGTTTAGAAATGTAAAGTTACATTAGAAGAAAGGGTGTACTGTTAGATGTTTTTTTTATTGAAATTTGATCAGTAGTTCATGAAAATAAGTACCAGTGGAGCAGACCTATTCAAACTCTTTAGCAAATGCTTCAGTTAGAGTTTCATCAACTCCGTTTAATGATTGAATAGGTTTTGCGTATTTTAAAATCAGACAGCACCAAAAAGAGATACATATATAGCTGAACACAGAAACAGTAATATTCAAACAGAGTCTCCTTTATATTATTCTTATAATTAATATTAATTATTGAACAAATGCAAGTTATGTAGAAAAACTAACGGGGCGCCGTGAGCTTTTAACAAATCAAGATCCTTGAGGCTCCGGCAATAAGTGTCACTACTTCAAATGCAACTTGCGCCAGTGGTAATTAAATCCGTTACATGTACATGTTTTCTATTTTGCAACATGAGAGAGAGAGAGAGAGAGAAAAAGAGTACTATGTCAGTGCCTTCTTATAATACAAATCGAGGATTTTCCATTGATTTTACTTTATTCGTCAGGCCATAATATAGCAAAATATATTACGCCACCTCTTTATCAGGCAGAAAAGTCTCCATGATAAACATATATGCGTATGTATGTATGGTCGAACAATATATTAATTCCATATAATAAACAGTACACTTAACACTATGATAGAAGATACAAACACTTACCAATATGATAGAGGACAATGCAAAAAGAGGTGTATACACTTAATTTAAGACACACATTTGATATAGAAGAATACATACTTATTACACGGATCATTTATCAATATGATAGAGAAAAATAAAAACGTATTATATGGCACACTTACCATAAGGAGAATACAACTACACTTACCAATAAGTATAAAAGAGGATATTTTAAACCTATTATACGGAACATTTACCAATATCATAGAGGAAAATACAACACTCTTATACGCTAAACTTGCCAATATGATTTAGGATAATACATAATTATTACACGGAGCATAAATTTTATCAGTATGATAGAGAAAAATAAAAACGTATTATATGGCACACTTACCATAAGGAGAATACAACCAACTTATCATACGGGTCACTCACCAACATGATAGAGGAGAATACAAAAGTATTGTACGCTACACTTACCAATAAGTATAAAAGAGGATATTTTAAACCTATTATACGGAACATTTACCAATATCATAGAGGAAAATACAAAACTCTTATATGCTAAACTTACCAATATGATTTAGGAGAATACATAATTATTTCACGTTACATTTACCAATATGGTATAGCGGAATACAAACCTACTATACGGCACACTTACCGATATGATCTAGGATAATCCGTATTATGCGATATACTTACCAATATGATGAATGTGATTACAAATCATGTCTTCTCTTAACTTACCAGACCTTCTCACCTAATTATGTTGCTATTACAAGTGTCTACATTCGACAAGGTTATCGATTCAGGGCCCAGGGCCATTCAGGGCCATTCAGGGCCATTTGGCCATATTTTTTTCAAGAAACAATAACTTACCAATATGATAAATCAGGGTATAAACATAGTATACGGTACATTTACCAATATGACAAAGGTTAATACAAACTTACTATACAGTTAACTTTATTATGTGATAGAGGAGAAAAAAAAAGAAATATACGGTAGAATAACCAATATGATAGAGGAATACACATATATTGTACGGTACATTGAGGACAATACATTGATAGGATTATTACTAGGGTAACGTGTTCTGGAAGTTTGTATCGTCTCGAGTAGGCAAATGACAAGGATCTCACGGAGCCTCGAGTGTGATCCTTGAGCTGACATTTACCTACAAAAGGTGATACAAAATTCCAGAACACGTTACTCTAGTAATGATCCTTTTATTATATACCTCCTACATATACAAGTATGATTAAAAATTAGAAATATTGACATTTGTGTTGCATACGTATGCAAAAAAAAAAGGTTTCTAAATGTTTCAATGCTTTATTTGATAAAGAGTAAAATGGAAATGGGCGTATCTTAATATATTTGGGGGTGTAGCTACAGCTTACAAGTTACAGTTCACTGGTGTGACGTACTTGTTTTGTTTGTTTGACGTAACTCTCGTGCACATTGGTGTAAATGCGAGCATTATTAGGAATTTCCCTGTCCTATTTTAAATAGGATAGTGATACGGAATCTATTTTTAGATTAGTAAAATTAGTATACGGTACACTTGCCAATATGATAAGGGAGAATGCAAACCACGTATATGGCACGCGTACGCACATGACAAAAAGAGATTATTATAGGAATAACTGTATCGAAATTTTGAATTTTGCGACGGTATATCAGTCGATGATTGGTCGCAAATTTTAAACGACTGATAGATATCACGGAAGTCAAAAGTTCAATACTGTTTAAGCAATTTCTAACGCATTTCATCGTTTTTGACAGTTTTACTCCCAAACGCATTGAAATAAAACTTAATGAATTCATGATCAAGTTTTCGACGGTTGAACGTCACATGTCCGGATTTGCGATGGGTAATGCACTATTTAATAGTCGCAAAATGTTTGAACATCAACCTATCGGATTGTAGGATTTGTTGCAAGTGCGTCAGAAAAACTTATTGTATGGCACACTTACCAATATGATTTATATGTCCCTCATTGGCTATATAGTATTCCCCCTCTACAATCACCAAGTACATTGAGATATATATGTCCCTCGCTGGCTATATAGTATTCGCCTCTACAATCACCACGTGCATTGATACATATATGTCCCTCATTGGTCTTCGCATATAATATTCCCACTCTACAATCACCACGTGCATTGACTTGTTTATGTCCCTCATTCGCCTGCGCATATTATGTTCAAATGTAATTTATGTGTCACCGCATGACAGTACCCTCTAATACAATTTATAGTAAGCAATCTCCTATAAGCATTATTTTCTGTATACCGGCGTTAAATTGACAAATACACATTTTACGTATATTGTATATTTGCATTAACTGTGAGTTGTATTAAACTTAAACATCCAGAAAAGACTATTATTATTCTATTGTATTACTATTATTATACTCTGAGATGTTTAAACCTAGTATACAATTTATATATTGTATATTATATACATACATCTTTTAGTAAAATACATAGTTGAAGCGGATTTCATAGACTCAAGAAATCAATAAACTGGATGGATACAAAGTATTTGTTCTGTCTGTTTGCTTCATTTTCTAACGTTTACTGATTCCGAGAGAATTTATAATGCAAAGTAACTAATCTGCCAAATAACGTAAAATTGGACTTCAAACCTGTTTATCGAAACTCTATCCAGGTGTTTAGGTCGTATAATAATGTATACATATCATTTATCGATTAAAAGAATAAGATTTTTCATGAGTTCTTCAAATACCAGTGATTAAATATGCTTAACATTAATTATGAGTTTGTAACTCTTAATTTAAACGCTACAGTTGTGTGTGTTGGTCTGGCCGTTTATATTGTGTCTGTAGAGTAGAGTCTGTATTCTCAAAATATGTAATTTATATATATATACCTCGTTGTCAGTAGGTTTAGAAACAGTGTACATATGTTGTAAAAGTTAGCTGTTGTTGGCTGGATAGCTACTTTAATTACGGTTTTTATCACGTGTTATCACGTGTTCAATACCATGAAACGTTAATTTATTTTGGAACCCATATTCCAATATCTTATTTACAATACATGTCAGCAGTATACACATATGTTAACATCCCGCAATGCCAGACAGATATAACAACGATCTAGTACTAAATCAAAATTAATGTACATATTAATGGACAATAAGAGCCTTTCAAATGTTGCATGACATTTCATATTATTAATAAAAATTGCATGGGATTTCACATTATTTATACATATTACATTATATTTCCCATTAACTATAAGTATTGCACGACATTTCATTATTAATATTTCTCATTATTAATAAATGTTGCATGACATTTCACATAATTAATAAAACAAATGATTCACGGTTCATTGACAGTTCACATTATAAATAAGTATTGAATGAGAGTATATAAATATATTAATGTATTGCATGAGAGTATAGAAATATATTAATGTATTGCATGAGAGTATATAAATATATTAATGTATTGCATGAGAGTATATAAATATATTAATAAGTATTGCATTACATTTCATTTTATTGACGTTTCTGGTTATTATTATTATTATCAACTCACATTATGCAATGTGTTAGAGGACGAATACCATTTTTAACTTGAATGTCCTTAGACAATTGTACTTAAAATAATATTTTTTATAGAAGACCGAACATGATCAGATTGACTCTAAGATTGAATAAGAAATAAATAAAAGAGTTGGCTATGTACACATACAAAGCCTTTGATTTATGAAACATATCTGTATATACCGATTAAGTGATGGTAACCAGTACTATTACCCTCCTGTGTGAACTTTTTGTTAATATTGTTACTTTCAGTTACACCTTTTGTGACAACTGAAACTTCTATTAATTCAAATAGTGTTGTGTGTTGTTATATGTATTACATGAAATACTTTATGACACTGTCACGTCATTGTATCTATTTTGAGTATTTGTTAAAGTATCTATCATATGCTCACGAGTCTTATCAGACTTAATGCATGAACTAGTATGCAAATTGTATGGTCTACGGCGGGATGCCCTCGGCTCGTCCTAGACCTATTGACGACTCGGAATAATAAAACAAATTATTCTACATTACACAGGCGAGGGTGTGACGGGGCTTTCCACTATGGGTAACTATTCATCCATCCGATCATTCCACCCTGCCGGGGCTCGTCTCTTCTTTAACTCCTACAATTATGGAGATACACAGGTAAGTAGAAGTCAACACGGTTGTAGCGACTAAATATTTTGAGCACCAGAACTCAGACTCGACTCAAAATCTCATTTTTTTTTAAATCAACATAAAAACAATTTTACAAGCAAATTACTATATTTGATTACAGAAACGAGTAATGTGAAAGGTAATTTAACAGAAAATGTCTGAAAATCACAATTCTTACCCATACTTTTGTGATTATAGGGTTTGCAACAAAATTAGATTTTGAGTCTGTGTCTGATTCGTGTGCTCAAAAATTTAATGAATTTAGGCCCTGGTCCTGTATTCATACAGCAACTGAAGTAGACAATAGTATTTAAGATTTGTAATATTTTAAAATATCCTTATTAACCTCTCAGCGACACTACAGAATATTTTTTATTTTAAGATATCTTTGTAGCTACGGGTTTATTAATCCATAGTATTATTAAAATGATGAAGAAGTGTCTTAATTCGATAGAAAAGTTGTTTACTTGACTCAAGTTAAGATATTGCTAAGACGCTTTATGAATACGGACCCTGGAGGAGTAAAAATAGGTGTATTTAATTGACGCTTACTAATGAAACATTGACCATGGATATCTAGCAGTAGAACTAGTTAATTGACGCTTACTAATGAAACATTGACCATGCATATCTAGGAGTAGAAATAGTTAATTGACGCTAACTAATGAAACGTTGACCATGAATATCTAGCAGTAGAAATATTTAATTGACGCTTACTAATGAAACATTGACCATGGATATCTAGGAGTAGAAATAGTTAATTGACGCTTACTAATGAAACGTTGACCATGGATAATAGTGTATTGACGCTTACTAATGCAACATTGACCATGGATATCTAGCAGTAGAAATAGTTAATTGACGCTTACTAATGAAACATTGACCATGGATATCAAGGAGTAGCAATAGTTAATTGACGTTTACTAATGAAACATTGACCATGGATATCTAGGAGTAGCAATAGTTAATTGACGCTTACTAATGCAACATTGACCATGGGTATCTAGCAGTAGAAATAGTTAATTGACGCTTACTAATGAAACATTGACCATGGATATCAAGGAGTAGCAATAGTTAATTGACGTTTACTAATGAAACATTGACCATGGATATCTAGGAGTAGCAATAGTTAATTGACGTTTACTAATAAAACATTGACCATGGATATCTAGCAGTAGAAATAGTTAATTGACGCTTACTTATGAAACATTGACCATGGATATCTAGGAGTAGAAATAGTTAATTGACGCTTACTAATGAAACGTTGACCATGGATAATAGTGTATTGACGCTTACTAATGCAACATTGACCATGGGTATCTAGCAGTAGAAATAGTTAATTGACGCTTACTAATGAAACATTGACCATGGATATCTAGGAGTAGCAATAGTTAATTGACGTTTACTAATGAAACGTTGACCATGGATATCTAGCAGTAGAAATAGTTAATCGACGCTTACTAATGAAACGTTGACCATGGATAATAGTGTATTGACGCTTACTAATGCAACATTGACCATGGGTATCTAGCAGTAGAAATAGTTAATTGACGCTTACTAATGAAACATTGACCATGGATATCAAGGAGTAGCAATAGTTAATTGACGTTTACTAATGAAACATTGACCATGAATATCTAGGAGTAGCAATAGTTAATTGACGCTTACTAATGAAACATTGACCATGAATATCTAGGAGTAGAAATAGTTAATTGACGCTTACTAATGAAACATTGACCATGAATATCTAGGAGTAGCAATAGTTAATTGACGTTTACTAATGAAACATTGACCATGGATATCTAGGAGTAGCAATAGTTAATTGACGTTTACTAATGAAACATTGACCATGGATATCTAGCAGTAGAAATAGTTAATTGACGCTTACTAATGAAACGTTGACCATGGATAATAGTGTATTGACGCTTACTAATGCAACATTGACCATGGGTATCTAGCAGTAGAAATAGTTAATTGACGCTTACTAATGAAACATTGACCATGGATATCTAGGAGTAGCAATAATTAATTGACGTTTACTAATGCAACATTGACCATGGATATCTAGCAGTAGCAATAGTTAATTGACGTTTACTAATGAAACATTGACCATGGATATCTAGGAGTAGAAATAGTTAATTGACGCTTACTAATGAAACATTGACCATGGATATCTAGGAGTAGCAATAGTTAATTGACGTTTACTCATGAAACATTGACCATGGATATCTAGGAGTAGCAATAGTTAATTGACGTTTACTAATGAAACATTGACCATGGATATCTAGGAGTAGAAATAGTTAATTGACGCTTACTAATGAAACATTGACCATGGATATCTAGCAGTAGAAATAGTTAATTGACGCTTACTAATGAAACGTTGACCATGGATAATAGTGTATTGACGCTTACTAATGCAACATTGACCATGGATATCTAGCAGTAGAAATAGTTAATTGACGCTTACTTTTGAAACAAAAAGGATTTAAAATCCGAAGGAGTAGAAACATTTAATTAACGCTTACTATTACAACAACATGGATATTTTTACTAAATATGAGTTCACAAATGAGTAGAAATACTAAATTGACTCTTACTTTTGAAACAGCATGGATAGAAATTCCGAAGGAGTATAACTATTTAATTAACGCTTACTTTGCAACAACCTGGATAGTTTGATTAAATATCAGTCCAGAGGGAGTATACACAGTTACTTGACGCTTATAATTGAAACAACCTGGATATTCTGACTAAATAAAAGCTCCGAAAGAGTAGTAAAAGTTAATAGACTCTTACTTTTGGAACACCACGGATATAAATTCCGAAGGAGTAAACAATTTAATTAACGCTCACTATTGCAATAACATGGATATTTTGACTAAATATCAGTCCAGAGGGAGTATAAATAGTTATGTGACGCTTATAATTGAAACAGCGTGGATATTTTGACTAAATATCAGCTCGAAGAAGTAGAAATGGTTAATTGACGCTTACTATTGGAACAACTTTTGACTAAATATCAGTTCCAAATGAAAAGAAATAGTTGACTGGATATTTTGACTAACATAATATGTGTGACTGTAGCATGTAGTATAAATATTTAATTAACGCTTACTATTGCAACAGCAACATGGATATTTTGACTAAACATATTAGTCCAGAGGGAGTATGCACAGTTACTTGACGCTTATATTTGAACCAACATAGATACTCTGACTAAATATCAGCTCCGAAAGAGTAGAAAAAGTTAATTGAGTCTTAATCTTAATTGAAACACCATGGATATAAATTCCGAAGGAGTTGAACTATTTAATTAACGCTCAATATTGCAACAACATGGATATTTTGACTAACTATCAGTCCAGAGGGAGTATAAATAGTTAATTGACGCTTATACTTGAAACAGCAGGAATATTTTGGCTTAATATTAGCTCCAAAGAAGTAGAAATGGTTAATTGACGCTTACCATTCCAACAACTTGGATATTTTAACTAAATATCAGTTCCAAATGAGAAGAAATAGTTGATTGGATAGTTTGACTAACATAATATGGAGGACTGTAGCATTCATTAGAATAATAAAATGTACTAGAGAAAAGTCGACCGGAAACCATCGAAAATCCGCACGTCGCTGTCATGTACTAGGTAACCACGGTGTCAAATATGAACATCCTCCTTCGACTGGACTAGAAGGAATTCAGGTTAAACTGAAACATTTTTTAATTTGACCCTTTGACCTTGACCTCTGGTCCTAGTGGTCGGGCCTGGATTTGAAACCTCCGTTGTCATCTACCCATTCTAGGCAGCCACGGGCTAAATATGAACACCTGTAGGAGGGGTGCATTTTTTGCGAAGAAACAATATACATGCTTGGTGACCCCCATATGACCATAAGTCCACTCCCCTGGGGATTAACATCAGTACATGAAGTCGTGAAACCCGTTTCATATGGTACACATGGTATATGAATATTATTACTTATAGCATGTAAAAATGTCATTAAAATATTATAAATCGAGGGTTTAAAACATGTTGGTGAATTTAACCTCAGACCTTACCCTCTGGTCCTAGGATTCAAACCCTGGATCCGATACTTTCGTTGTCATAAAGGTGTCCTAGGTATCCTCTCTGCCAAATATGGACACCCTCCTTCAGCTAATTAAGGAGACGTTAATGTTACGTGCAAAATCAACTGACGGACTGATGGACTGACGAACGGGACCGACCACAGTATATCCGCTTTTTCTTCGAAATATACGGCTATAATCATACTGTTGTCGTTACTTTGTAATCTATATTTAAGTTACTTTTATCTCTCGCAAATTGTAACAGAGTTTTTCGATCAATAGACGCTTGCCATATTTACCTTTTAGAACTAATTCAAGGATCGTCGTTGTCTGCCAATTATAGGCTGCATAATTACCGAAGATCGGAAATATAGATACACGATGTTTGTATAACTGAGAGTTCGACCAACACTTTCCGAACGTTGCGAAAATAACGGTTAGCCGGACCGACCTGCTGAACGTTCCATCTTTGACACTCTACCTTGCCTAATGCTTGACCGACGGTTAACATTGCATCACTCACAATGTACCTTGCCAAATGAGTGTGCAGTAGAATGGTCAGAGAGTATGTTCAGAGAGTAATGCTATTTTCAGGCAGACGTCGATATATTCTCACTGTTGTATATTGTCCACAATGTCTGTATAATTTCACGGGTGTATAATTGTCGCATTTTAACCACTATAATGAACTCATTACGAGGATATCCATCTTGACAAACATGAAGTTATTAAAGACACTTAACGTCTGGTCGAGTTAAGCTTCTTACTCTTATACAGTTCAACATTCTAGTCGCGTTCCGGTCAAGTTTTGTCATATTGTTTCACTCTTTGCACATTGTTATTCGTTTACAATACTTAAATATTTATTATATCAATATCAAAAGTCAATGTTAAATATGCATTACGCAGTTATTTGCATTTC
Source organism: Cyrtodaria siliqua (assembly GCA_037043455.1). NCBI lineage: Eukaryota > Metazoa > Mollusca > Bivalvia > Adapedonta > Hiatellidae > Cyrtodaria > Cyrtodaria siliqua. Next base: position 190,008 of record JAWPHD010001686.1, read on the forward strand.
ATCGGTATATCCAATATGTATGGCGCCAATTATACGATATATATATATATGCCGAAACGGAAAAAAACGCAACTCGGGAATATCCTCTATATGATATATTGTATATACTGCACACTCAATTCCACATACTATTCTAAAGAAACAAGATGTTTTGTAAAAAAAAAAAAGTTTCATTTATTTAGAGAAAGGACACAACTGTGATGTTGTAGACGTTTTAATCACAGTACACGTTGTAACAAGGAATTCATAAATGTTAAAGTTCATCTTTGAACAATTGAGCCTTTCAGTACTGTAAGGCTCAATTATTGTTCAAAGATTAACAAAGATGAAAGGAAAGGTCTTACGTAGCTATGTACCATTCGATTAACAGCAGCATATTGTACATACATGAAATTCCCGAGGTGCGTTTCGTTTTCGTTTCTGTACTGATATATCCATATATCCCCATATTATATTTTAAATATATTGTTATTCTTCACTTTCTTGTAATGAAATTTCGGAGGGGTATATTTAAACCGTATTCCAACATTACAGCATTTCGTATGAGCTATTTCAAGCTAAGTACACGTGCAGCTATTTCTTCCTCCTTAAAATGACCGATAGGTTATACTATGGGGCATTAAACGTTGTTAATAGTATATAAAAAAATCTGTTCGCAAAATACATTTCAGCGATTATTCTACATTTCTATATAACTTGCTTGTTATTAAAATCAGCGATATTTATTTACATTTCCAGGTATACACGGTTAATGGCGTCTGGATCGTCGGTGCTGATATCGTGGCCAGCAACGGTATGGTGCACGTGATCGATAGATATATCGCTCCAGTACAGTCGCAGAAAACAGTCGCACAGTACTTGGCTGGCCCAGATTTGCCTAATCTCAATTTCCGGTGAGTTACTGTTGTTGTTGTTGTTTTGGGACGACACGTGACAATGTCTTCAATGACACACTATAGTAACAACAGGTTCTGCTAAATATCCATGTACGTTAATTTATATAGCACGAGCTGGGCAATTGCTGTTTTCTGGAGAGGCATGTTGCTCTGGAATACAATGAAGGAAGACTTAACTGTTGATATGTAACAGAGGAGGCGAATGTGATGTGTGAACATTGAATTCAAATATATTTTGATATTAACACCGGAGCTATAGTTTGAAAGTTTATAATTTGTTTGTATTCTGTTTTGTTGTTGTTATATATCTATTAAATTGCTGTTATGTTGTATGTGTGCCTCTAACATATGATGTCACGTGATCTCTACTTTTTATGAATTGTTCGTCGTCCAAATTTAATCCATGTATTTATTGTTTTCTGTGAAGATTTGTAAATAATTAAAGTCGCCCCTATCTTCTTGGTGTTTTGTATTTAGGTACTTACGTTAAGACCTATGAATAATTGTTATTTCCATTTGTTTTCAGCTCCATCATGTTAGCTTCCATCATAGACCCAGTGTTAAAGAGTGCCACCAACTCGTCTTCCAATGTGTTCACCGTATTTGCGCCTCATGATTCATACATCAACACCATGCCCGCGTACGGACAGGACCTTCTGTTTAACAGCACTTCCCTTCTGAAAACGGTATGTTCTGGAGTATTTGCGATGAATACAGTTTATATATTGGTGCCTGACAATATCGCCGTTCCCCGACCCAACCAACCTTCCCGCAAGATAGGGTGGAAGGTATGTACGTAGGGGATCCTCTCCCAAATAGACTAGTTTTATATAATTAAAACAACATACATCCCTCCCCAATAGCAATATCGAGCTGGGACCATTGGAACACTCCATACACAATTAAACGGTATACCGGGCGATTAACCATCCCCTTCCCTCCCGTTTACTGGATGACTGACACATCCCCTTCTCTCCCGTATACAGGACGATTACCCATCCCCTACCCTCCCGTATACTGGACGATTAACCCATCCCCTTCCCTCCTGTATACTGGACGATTAACCCGTCCCCTACCCTCCCGTATACAGGACGATTAACCCATCCCCTACCCTCCCACATACAGGGCGATTAACCCATCGCCTACCCTCCCTTTTCAGGACGATTAAACCATCCCCTACCCTCCCGTATACAGGACGATTAACCCATCCCCTACCGTCCCCTATACAGGACGATTACCCATCCCCTACCCACCCGTATACAGGACGATTAACCCATCCCCTACCCTCCCGTAAATAGGACGATTAACCCATCCCATACCCTCCCGTATACAGGACGATAAACCCATCCCCAACGCTCCCGTATACAGGACGATTAACCCATCCCCAACGCTCCCGTATACAGGACGATTAACCCATCCCCAACGCTCCCGTATACAGGACGATAAACCCATCCCCAACGCTCCCGTATACAGGACGATTAACCCATCCCCTACCCTCACGTATACGGACGATTAACCCATCCCCTACCCTCCCGTATACAGGACGATTAACCCATCCCCTACCCTCCCGTATACAGGACGATTAACCCATCCACTACCCTCACGTATACAGGACGATTAACCCATCCCCTACCCTCCCGTATACGGACGATTAACCCATCCACTACCCTCCCGTATACAGGACGATTAACCCATCCCCTACCCTCACGTATACAGGACGATTAACCCATCCCCTAACCTCCCTTTTCAGGACGATTAAACAATCCCATACCCTCCCGTATACAGGACGATTAACCCATCCCCTACCCTCCCTTTTCAGGACGATTAACCCATCCCCTACCCTCCTATATACAGGGCGATTAACCCATCCCCTACCCCCGTATACTGGGCGATAAACCCATCCCCTACCCACGTATACTGAGCGTACACCGATGCATTACATTGTGTTATATAGGCAGACTGGGAGTTGAGCAATAAAGCAGCATACCCCGTAATGGCACATCAGCTCTCAAAGTGTTGATAAGTTAAGTACCGATTATACAATACTTATTAAATTTGAAGCAACAACACATGCAGACTTCATCGCTATGACAGCATTTGACAAGACCATCTGGAAATATGGTAGGGTTCTGTAATGCAGTAATACACTAACATAAACACGGAAGTGACTACTAATTAAACATTTCTGTACCTTTTGAAACGGTATACTTTTACATGTATGAGTTATATTTGCTGTAAATTTGCCAACATAAAATACATTAAACGGCATAATGGTTAATGTTTTGTATTCCTGATTATTTTATTGTTATTGCATTTTAAACTACTTTGTAGGAACATGACTATTTAAGAACGCTATGAAGATATCAGAATATAAACCAGCATGTATCATTGGTTAAAGTAATTAGTTTAATCCGGTGAGTTTACAGTATACTATTAGACCGCTCCGTATGTAATGCTTTTCTGAAGAAAAAAGGAAAACAAACATTTTGCTTAAAGGGTACACGGCATTTTTAAAAAAAAAATATCAATATACGAATAACTTGCATATATGCAATCATTGATACCAATTATTCGAATTAGTTAGATGCAAGCAGATTTAAAGTCAAAATGAGGCAGGGGTTATAAATCGAGGTGCTATTTTTAATGCTTTAATACAAATTAAGAATGCCGGGTGTCCCTTTAAGTATTACGCAGTACAATTTATATCGTTTTGGTTGCAGGTATTTTGGGCCCATGTTACTGATACAGATATCAGATATATACCCCGCATCGGGGATATCCAAGCGCTACCGGCAAAGGCAGGCATTATCAAGTTCTATAGAGTGGGCTCGGACGGTAATGTTATTCTCACCTTCCAGTATATTAAAACGTTCATTGACTTTCTATTCCGCTGTATATACGTTATAAGGAACTGAGTGATATATCGGAAACTATTTGCTTAGAATAATTACAAAGATTACAATTATATATGAAATACAAAAATCAGTCAGTAACTAATTTTGGTTGTATATATATGGCCCGTACTTTGCTTCAACTTTTCCGTCCGTCGTCCGTCGACCGTTGTTAACCTTTGTCTCGTTAAGACGATAGGGCCTTCATTTTTCATCCGATCTTTACCAAACTATACCACATTGTTAACTTTAACAGGTTGTTAATATAAATGAAAGCTCGGATGAAAGTTGTTGTTTGATTTGTTGCGTATTTTATTTTTGGTTGACTGGGTTCTGTGAATGCTGCATTTCCTGTTTGACGTTTTTACCTACTCTTATACAAACTATATATCCACATTTCGCTATAATAATGTCATGTTTTATTTCAGTTTATGTTTCCAACAATAAGGTTCGTGCAAAAATAATACAAGCCAACATTCCCGTCTCCAACGGAGTGATACATGCCATAGACAACCTACTATTTTTCGTATACAAAAACTTTAAGCAAGAGATCATGTCCCTTGGAAATGTCGGGTAAGTGATTAACCGCATACACATATACACCTTTGTTTAAATGAACACGTACGAATATGATATAAAATAAATCATTATTTGTTAACTATGTTAATTGTTTACTTCCGTTTGTTTCTAGGATGTGTAATAAAATAACTCGAAATACCGTTTTATGTAAAAAAATGGGCATTATTGGCCTTATAACAAGCAAATATACATTTTATACATGATTCGTGTGGTATTAGATTGCGCTTTCATATATTTAATGCATCAACGTAAGTACTTCTTAAACCGGTATCCGGGGCTTAGCTGGAAAGCATTCTGTATCCCATATTCTTTTTCTAGCAAATACAATCATTCTGGTCATCTACTAGCACAGCATGTATATTGAAGTTCACCTAATTAGACATACATCACCATCGTAGTTAGGCAGTCAATTTCGTTTTTAAAAGTCCAATCCAAATCTAATCCAACTGTGTTTTATTCAGTAGTTTAACACAGTGTAACTCTTAATAGTGTTACATGATTGAACACCGGTATTATGTCCTTACGTCTTGTTGTGTTTTTATTCACTCATATAAATGTTTTGTATAACTTGGTACCCTAGCACTATTAAGGACGCTTTGTCAAAGATCGATGAGGATCTACAAGAAAAGCTTGAAAACAAGACCAGAGAAATGACTATATTTCTGCCCACGGATGACGCCTTCGCCAAGCTACCAACAGATACACAGCTAGGGTTGGATCAGAACCATACCCTATTAACACTGGTAAACATATATATATATATATATGTTTCTTCAACGTATCTTAAACAGTTGATTAACTTTATGACAAAGTAATACTTAAAATGTGTTTGGTATTGATTACTGAAACTTTTCTCTTTCTGCAACTGCCGTGGTTGTCCAGTATAATGCTGGGTACATCCTAGGTGTTCCTAATTATGTTTTTTTTTTAAATATATTTTTACAATAACTTATACGTGTATTGTTTCCTAATTTTTCTCTGGATATGGACTTTATTGTTAGAGATTTCCTCTTGTGGATGTACTTTTGTTAGCTCTACTGGCCGAAGGCCAGCAGAGCTTATGCGATGCCGAGTTGACCGTCGTCCGTCCGTCGTCCGTCGACCGTTGTTAACCTTTGTCTCGTTAAGACGATAGGGCCTTCATTTTTCATCCGATCTTTACCAAACTATACCACATTGTTAACTTTAACAGGTTGTTAATATAAATGAAAGCTCGGATGAGTTCGGAAACCAGCCAGATCGGACATGTGACAGCGGAGTTATGGCCCTTGATTTAGTTACAAATGCTATATTGTTAAATTTTGCCTCGTTAAGACGATAGGGCCTTCATTTTTCATCCGATCTTTACCAAACTATACCACATTGTTAACTTTAACAGGTTGTTAATATAAATGAAAGCTCGGATGAGTTCGGAAACCAGCCAGATCGGACCAGTAACAGCGGAGTTATGGTCCTTGATTTAGTTAAAAATGCTATATTGCTATATTTTGCCTCGTTAAGACGATAGGGTCTTCGTTTTTTATCCGATCTTTACCAAACTTTACCACATTGTTAATATCAATGAAAGCTTAGACAAGTTCGAAAACCAGCCATATCTATCAAGTAACAGCGGAGTTATGGCCCTTGATTTAGTTAAAAATGCTATATTTTGCTTCGTTAAGACTATAGGGGCTTCATTGTTCATCCGATCTTTACCAAGCTTTATCAGATTGTTTATATCAATGAAAGCTCGGATAAGTTTGAAAACCAGCCATATCGGACCAGTAACATCGGAGTTATGGCCCTGGATTTACTTCAAAATGATATATTTTGCCTCGTTAAGACGATATGGCCTTCATTTTTCATCCGATCTTTACCAAACTTCATCAGATTGTTAATGTCTATAAAAGCTTGGTCAAGTTCGAAAACCAACCAGATCGGACCAGTAACAGCGGAGTTATGGCTCTTGATTTTGTTAAAAATGCTATAATTTGCCTCGTCATACGATGGGGCCTTCATTTGGCATCTGATTTTTTGCCAAACTTTACCAGATTTTACGACTGTCTTTTTTATATTATTATTAATTTTGTTTTAAATATTATTATTATTATTTTATTTTTTTTTCATTTAATTTTTTTTTTCATTTTTTTTTATTATTTTTAATTATTATTATTATTTTTTTTTTCATATTTTTTTTTTTAAATCATTCCCTTTTTTTCATTCTTATTTTTTATTTTTTTTAGCTCTATGCTGGACCAGTAGGACCACTAACAGAGGAGTTATGGTTCTTGATTTAGTTAAAAATGCTATATTTTGCCTCGTTAATACGGTATGGCCTTCATTTTTCATCTGATATTTACCAAACTTTACCAGATTCTTAAGTTATGGCCCTTGATTTAGTTAAAAAGCTGTTTTTTGCCCGAAACTTTCAAAAAAACGTAAATGGCAGTCAATCGCTTCATTGATGTTATAAGAGCCATGATAGCCAGTAGAGTGTCCACAGGCCCTCTTGGGCCTCTTGTTTACACGGTCTTATCAATTTGAGCGCTGATGACAGGATAAAAGCGAGGTTGTGTACACTTAAAATCGATTTAAGCTGACCAGTGGGCCTTATTTCCTACTGACCGCTCCAAGTCGGTAACCCTGTCTTCACCACTCTTTGTGTAGTGTATTGTTCTTTTCACTGTGTAGTTAATTTGCTCTTTGTTTGTGGTGCAGTGCGGATCTACGGTGACATTGCGTTTGAGTGCTGTGATTTTTATAGGATCATTCTTCTCATTTTTGCTTAATTGTCAGTTTTCGTTGATGCGAACCGTGCTATTCAAATAAGAGGAAATACGTTTTTAGGTAAATACAAACGTGATAAGAGCAACACTAGGAAAGAAGGAGTTTATCCTTTATTTGTACACGTTCAACAAATAATAAATGTTCGGTATGAAATACAAGACAATTTTATCGCAAAACACTAAATGTATAAAGTGTAAGGTCAACTCTAAATTAAGTTACAGCCATTGTTCCAATCTGTACTGTTTCAGTGTATGACAACTATTCTGAATTGGAAATGCGTCCTCGAGACGTTTGTGTAGTTAGTTTATTGATGGTTACTTTTTCTGCAGATGTGTATGGATGTTTAATATATTTTCAGATGTTTCAAGACCATATTATTATGTATGCTAAAAGAGACTTCGATTCATTCCAAGATGGAGAAACATTCACTACAGCAGACGGCAAAATATTAACTATGCATAAAATAAATAAAGGTAATGGATCTGTTGGTGTGGGTGTGTAAAAGCTTTTATTTTGCGACGGTGATCTTTTTATGATGCTTTTCTATCATTGTGAATAAAGACGTTTTATCTATGTTATTCATACATGTCATATCGAACTACAAGATACTGCAGCAAACAAATAAACTTGTACCTAATTCTTGTTTTCCGACAGTTTACTGTATTTTCTTCAGGACTTGATTGGTATTAAAGCTAGTTTACAAATCGGCAACACTTTGTTTATAAATATACTCAGAACATTTAAAATCGCAACTTGTTTTCGATTATTTTAGTCCGCTGTTTTTCCATTCAAAGATTATAGTTTATGTTAGTACACTTTGTCCCAAAGGTTAACATATGGCGATTAAACAGTTGCATAAGATTTGCTCTATTTCTTTCAGTTAAAACACATTTTGTACGAGGACTTCAATACCACTCTAGAAATTAAAAAAAAGTGTTGCGTTTTCAAATAATAAGAGGCTGTTAACTCTTTTTTTTTCATCTTTGGCTTTTGTAACGTGAATGTGATATATTTGAAAAGATAATAATCTTACCGTCACACATTTACAGTTTCAGCTTAAAATGTTTATAAGAACTGGAATTAAATGAGTTTAAAGTGTCACTTGGAATTGCAATTGGAAAATTCCTATTGGAAAAACACGTTTTCATTTGTGTAATTACATTGTCACTTTGGAAGTCCTCGTCACATGCGTTCCTCGTAATTTTATAATTATCGTTATTATACATGAAATACAATTGTGTGCAATGAATTTATCCTTAGATGTATACGTGGAAGGGGGTGGTATCAAAGCACTAATTACCGTGCCAGATCTTGGATGTACCAATGGTGTCATACATTTAATAAGTAATGTGCTCTATCAGAGAGACTTTACTATCTGGGATGCTATAAAGGGCAACTCTCAGTTAAGGTAAGTCTCTTTTTTTCACGATTTCACTGAGTTATAAATGTGTAATGTGCATTTTACCATTTCACTGAGTAATAACTTTATCATAAATGTATAATGTGCATTTTAATAAACACACGAACACATTTGTATAGGAAAATTAGATTTTAAGATAAAAACTGGAATTGTAACATTTATAACCATCCAAAAATAACAAATACATAGAAATATATATAATCACAAAACAAAGCGTGACACATCAGGCAAATGAAGCAGTTGACAATAAGGGTATATCATCGGAACGGTCCGTGTCAAAAGAGGCCTCTGAGGGGTTAAAATGGGTTCTTGTGTGAAACAATGTTCACTAGCCTATTGTCATCCTGTTTAAAGTATATAAGCTCACACGTCATGTTCGAATATGGTATACTGTTTGTGTTTGATGGGCAGACATCTGAACGTAATTTGTGTTTCATACAATTTTACCATCAGAAAGATGAAGAAGGCATTAGGAAAATGTGGTAATGTCACTTGAATCAGACTTTAAAAATGAAGAAATTACTTCTCTAAATTAGTGGTTTCGGATTTGTATTAATGCATTGCTTGAATGTCATACATTTTGTAAGTGTGTAGCAGATGTGCAAATATTAAATAAAAGTATTGCTAGATAAGAAAACAAGAATCTAGTATAACCTAAACGCATCATATGAATTAAGTTCAATAATATTGTATTGCAGATATGTTACAATACATCCATTCAAAATTGGTCAAATAAATAATTATTTTGTATGCAAACTATAAATTATATCCTAAAATACAGCAAGATGAAGGAGTTCCTGGCTCTCAATTCGGATCTGCAGAACACTCTGATGTCTACTTCTAATGGTCCCATGACTGCCTTCTTGATTAGTGATGCAGCATTTAACAACCTCCCTGAGGACACGAAACAAGATCTGAGAATTAATACTCAACAATTATTACAGGTATAACATGATTGTGTCGTAGTTATATCATCTCTTGTAATGTCAGTCGTTCCACTCCTAAGTTTTAGCCTATGTATCCCTCTAGATTTATCAAACGTATCACTCTTCAGTTCTAACAAACATCATATCACCTCTAGTATTTTCAAACGTATCACTCAGTTCTAACACACATTATATCACTTCTAGGATTGTCAAACGTATCACCCATTCAGTATTCTTGATGAGTGCTGCAACTTTGCATAATCTTCATGATCTTATAATTAATTCACCTCGGTAAACAGCCTTGATGTAATACATGTAACTTCCAGACTAACGAGTTATGCGTCTTGTCTAAATGCATTTTTTAATTGGTTTATTAATTCAAATGAAGTTTATGTATAAACTATATTGTTTTAAACACCATATATATTACATTTTATTTACCGGTATATATATACGTTTACAATATTGCATTGCTTCTATTCATATAAAGGTTAGGAAAAGTTGAATATTGTATAGAAGTTATCCATGGTTCTATAATATAATAAATTATTATATATGTTTTTATTCATATTAAGGCTATTCAAGGTTCCATAGCGTTTGGTGTGTTTTTGAGTTCTACACAAATATCCGATGAATTGACAGTGGCTACAATATCTGGTGATACCATAACTCTGTATAAGGTCAATCGTGGTGAGTACTTTTAACTCTTTGTAACATGTAACTTACAAGTCGGTAGCCCTATTGTCAACCCGTGTGTGCTTGTGATGTCATGTGCCTTGCTTCTTATTACAGTAGCATTGCATTTGTTGTTTGTTTTAATGAGTGTTCTTGGTTGACTCAGTTCTTTAAAAGCTACATTTCCTGTTCAACTTTGAAATATAATATGGACAAGGTTCTTTTACGCGCTCGGAGGGTAGACAAATATACACGGGACAGACCGGTTTACGTTCCAATCTCAAGAAAGGAGTCTTGCCCAATAATACACCGACGAAACTCATTGGCGCCTGTGAGGTTTGAACCCAGGCCCTCTATATTTCTAGACAACCGTGCTAGCACATTCACTGAACCGGCCAGGTAGACTATAAAATAGGAAATATATTTGCCTTGTCACTAATCCGGGGTTGTAAGTGTCAATTTCAATACATAAAACATTAGACTTAATTGGTGATCGTTAGAAATTTACATGAATAAGGTCGCCATTTTTTTAAAATTCCTCACCGTCTGATTGGAGGAAAAAGTAAACACTAATTATAGATATACTAGATTGTATCTTACGGTTTGTAACAAACGTTTGTATATACCAGGAAGCCGAATTAACTGATTGCTGGTGGTTCAGTACCGATAACATTATATTATACCACAATAGCCTAAATACACACTATGCATCGTGTAATACCCGAGGATATACACAGCATACGTTAGTTATTGTGGTATAAATACATTAGAGCATGAGTCTTGCACGTGTACGGACGATAATGCACTCGCTAACGCTCGTGCATTATCTCCCCGTACACGTGCAAAACTCATGCTCTATCCTATACTTGTACCATAGCTGTAATGGTTTTCCTTTGTTCTTGCTTATGATATATTTTTCATAAACATGAAGGTCTGAGCCTAAACCGTGCTTTAAATGCTGGTATATTTCAGCCGTGCTATAAATGACAGATTCGGCAGTTATACCATGGTCTACTCAAATTTACGCGCGCGCAGTTGTAATTTACATACAACCTGTCAATCAAAGCGACAAAAACAGCATTCCTTGACAGTGCATTTGCCCAATAATATACAAAGGCGATTGACTGCAAAAATCAAAACATGGGTCATGCTCATCATGCATGATAATGCTATTTCTTGATTGGACCGAGTTGTTATTTTTACTGAAAACTGCAACGCCCTAAACTTCTTGCACAGGCATAGTTGGATAAATGGCTCTGGTACAAAACATTTATAGCATATTTTTCTCGTATGCGATTTATACTGCACTCTCGGGCCTGCGACCCTCGAGAAGCAGTATAAATCGCATATACTCGAAAAAGTATGCTATAAATATATCTTGTACCCAAAACATCGTAGCTAACATTTTTGGTATATGTACCCAATGCGACATGAGATAATTAAAATAGCTAATAACCGTCAAATAGCGGTAGCCTTGCTGTCAACCCTTTTTTGGTTGAGGTGTGGCATATTTTTCTTTTATTTTGTCTTGTGATTGCAACTTGTTTTGAATGCGTGCTGTTTGGTGGAATGTATTCTGTGAGTAATATATTTTCTGTTCGACTTCTGCATCTGTATCATATATATTTTAATTTGTTTTTGTTCAGGTTTGTATATAATCGGCAGCCGAATTAGAGCGAATGTTGTGATAAAAGACATCTGGTGCTCCAACGGTATCCTCCATGTAACCGACAATATCCTTCATCTTCCAACCAGGAATATTATACACGAGATGGCAGTGCAACCTTCGCTGAGGTAACACCTTTTATGTACCCTTTCCCAAAGCTCCAGTAAATGAAACGTCATAGGTTCAGAGAGTGAACATTTGAAAGAGTTAAAAAATAATTGACGGAAACATAGTAGTAAAGTATCGTTTTTTTGTTTTTTTTAAAAATCCAACTAAAAGTCTTAAAATGAAATTCGAATGAAGTGTCGATGCAAAACAAACAGGAACTTTTAATGATGTCTTATATTGTTTTGCTCCACAAATACATTTTCGGAAACAATACTTTTTTTCTACATGTTGATATTCTTAAGAAACTTACTCGCCAAATAACGACAAAATAACACTACAAAACCTTTTTCAAAACATTATCCAGGTGTTCAGGTCACATAATAATGTATATGTGCCGATTAAAAGTATAGTTTCTTTCATGGGTTGGTAACTCTTAATTCGACGCTCCGTTATTGGGGTTTGACCCGGCTGGTTAAAACCGTTAATATTGGGTCTCTAGAGTTATACCTGGTCGCCAGTATTTGTTGTAAAATGTGGCTGTTTTTGGCGGGATAACTGCTTTAACATACTGTCAAACTAATATCCATATTTTTCCACTTCGGCGACGTATGGATAAACCCCATTCGAGAACAAATGGCAAGAATTGATGGCAGTCAGGAAAAGAGCGACATTATGCAAGAATATGTGTGTACTGCCTTGTTTAAGCTCATTGTGACCGTTATTCCGTTCCTATGCTGTAACACTGCTATCACCTTTAAGTTATAGTTTGTTTTCAAAAATCAATCAGGAACTGTATCATTCACGTCACGCAGCCATCGACAACCAAACATACATAGAATAGAATAGAATATTTTATTGGAATATTCATAACAATGTGAACATGACAATGAACAAACAGGAAATGAAATCATATGATAGCAATTAAGATAACGTATGGATTATATATAAGTAAAAAACATCAGAGTTTAATGTAACATTATAAGTGATAAACAAGTATTGAGGGCCTGCGAAAGACACCCCCAAATCGATTTGATGTACATATGGGTTATGCACAGGGGCAATTCGGGTAATTTCGGACAGCTTTTGCATTATTGGTAATCGTTCGCTACATGCAAGTATACGATAATGATTCAGTTTTTCGTTTCTAGCCTATTAGAAAATGTACGATACGTTTCGGACTTCATCGTATACATTACATAATATAGTGTTTCCGAGATATTGCAATTATTCGTAATAGCAAGACACTATTGCACCAGGATAATTCGGACGAATGTCGGGTAAGTTCGGACGTACATAACTTGGGAATAACTCGGACGGTTAAAATTGCATCGGAACAATTCGGACAGAAAAATATTTAAAAAAAAACAACATATTTTAATAGATCTGCTCTATACTCTAATATAGGACATTTAATAAAGACGTCATTTAGCAAAGTAAATAACTCGTAAAGCCTACTTATTTTCTTTTTATGCAGGGGCACTTGCAGGATTTGAGAGTAGTGGGGTGCAACTTTTAAAAAACAGATGACAAAAGAAATAGGTTAAAAAAATGCTCTTTCACATACATTTTCTTAACTTCTCATGTTTTAACGGGCGGGTATCGTTGGATGGTGGTGAGGGAGGGGAGGGCAACTTTAAAAAGAAATGCACACAAAAAAAAAAGCTTTTTGAAACGCGTTTTCATTTAATAGTTTTGTATCGTGTTTTACGTCATTTTCAACACATGTAAGGTTATATATGACGGTCGTTGTTTTGTGGTGGAGGCAGACCACCCACTTTTCCTGGGTAGAACCAGTACTGTACACCTCCCGCCATCCGTAAGAATCGACACTTCCCTTCTTACAAGTCGAGCTCCCAGTGGGATTCGAACCCTCAACGATGAGAGGCAAAGGTTTACAACGCAACGTCGTTAACCATGCGGCCACGGAGACGATGGTCGCGTTTTCAAAGCTTCTCAGATTGTAGTAGGGCGTTCGCCGGGTGCACTCCGCCTGACTCCACCCCTGGTATTTGTCCTTTATCTTATACACCTTTTCTTGTTCCGATTCTTTACATGTCGTACACGTCCATAGAACTCATGTATACAAATTCTTATTTTAAATGTATATTAAAATCCAAAATGTCATATATTTCAGTGTCATGACGGGTATCATGAATGCGTTCAGTGATCTCTCTAAGGAATTAACTGACACATCTAAAGTATATACGATGTTTGTGCCTAACGACGACTCCTTCACATACATGCCTACAACAAGGGCAAAAACGCTAAGTGGAACGCCAAGTCTACTTTTAGATGTACGTCAGTAGTCTTAACTAGTCTGATAGTGTTATTATGTCATTTTGACAGCAACTGTATTTGTCTTGTGTTTGTAGTTGCTTTCATTATTTAAATATCAACTGTATTTGTCTTGTGTTTGTAGTTGCTTTCATTATTTAAATATCAACTGTATTTGTCTTGTGTTTGTAGTTGCTATTATTATTTTGATAGCAACTGTATTTGTCTTGCGTTTGTGGTAGTTATCATTATTTTCATAGCAACTGTATTTGTCTTGTATTTGTGGTTGTTACCATTGTTTAGATATCAACTGTATTTGTCTTGCTTTGTGGTAGCTATTATCTAATTTTCGCAGGATTTATCTTATGTCCATGACTTTTATTTTCTATGTAGATAAGTGAAAAGTATATGAGCTGTTGGGATCAAAGTTTGAATCTGAACTTAAAATTACTAGACATATAACTTTTGAATGAAAACGCAATTTCATTGTTAACTCTTATAAAAGGTACTTTAGTGCTAATGTTCTAGAAGTACAATCTGTTTTTGCAAAACTAGGTTAGGGACCTCAAAAGTAAGTAGACGAATGACTGACCTAAATTGTAGGTCAATGACTGAATGACCTACAATAGTAGCTCAATGATTTGTCTTCAATTATAAGCTTAAAGGATAAACTACAATTGAAACTTTGGTCAAGAAGAAGGTCAACAAGTCACAATGACCATCGTCTTCCTTTTTGAGATAGACACAGGAAGCTTGTCGCACATGATATAATGCTCGTCCGACCTTGCAATTTCAAGGTCATGGTTATCAAAATGTCTAAAATTAATTCAAACATCGTTACAAAGCGTCCTGTATGGACCCTGTTAAAACATCTTATTTAGTTCTGGAAATAGGTGCAGTGCAGTGACCTCAAAAGTAATGAATTGACCTCACAATTAGGCCACTAGTCAATTATATGACCTAAGTCCAGATAAAACCGCAAAAGGTAAACACTGTTAACTAAATTCTAAAGATAGATTAACACATCAGCAAGTGACCTGCTTCTTATTTTGAAAGACAAAATCTCTAAATCTTTGCATATGATCTTTAGGTTTCTAATTCGAAAAAAAAATTAAGTGACCTGGAAATAGTTGAAAATAGTGACACTATTCTTTTTGTATCGCCAATTTTTGAAAACTTAAATAGTATAAAATTATATATCCAATTGCTATCATGTTACATCTAAGACATGTTTTCGAGTTATAATAAGACACAATTTAACGGTCATTGAAATACAAACCAAAGCAACAAACGTTTAGTAGAATTTCTAGTTTACCTTGGCTTGGTTTAACCCGATTAACAAGTTAAAGCAACCTATTCGGCTCGATGGAGTCGGTTGACTAGTAATCACTTAAACATTACTCACGTCGCTTCCTGAGCAATTGGGCTGATCTGACCTCTATTAAGCATGTAAGCTTGTTATATGCTGAAGCCAATATCAAATCCAAGATTTACTAAATGGTACTTGTATGCAATCGTGGTTTACGTTGTTTACTTTAGATTGTTTATACAGATAGCAGAGCTATTACAAAAACGCAAACAAGCATTGTTTAGTAATACGTTCACTAGCCTTCACATTACGTGGTCCGAGTATTAACTTGAATACCCCATCCAACCCCTTCTCCAAGAACCGAAAACGGGTTGGCTAGGGTATGAAATAAAACATTAATTTTGGCTTAAACAGTTTACATATTGTAAATTAAAACATTTAATAGGTAACTGTAAACAGGCTATCGCGTATTTCAGTATGTTTTTAAACGTGTTTTATTGTCGAAATATTAGTTATACAATCCTGCTAACATAAGTTTTCACATCGCTTAATGGAATTAAGGCGGTACCGCGTAATAATATTGAATTAACGTCATTATACAAAATGGAGTTCGCTCCAAGAACGGAACATAATTGGAGCGAAATCCATTTTCCTGGACAGACTTTCTTTTATTCTCTTTTATGTTAAAGCAATACATCCTGCACTTGGAGCTAACACCACTTGATTTTCTCCGTTATAAAGAGAATTTGTATAAGTACCTATGTACTCATGATGTGACGTCAATACCTCACTAATTTGGCAGAAAGATTAGAAAACTAGACATTATTACGGAAAAAAGTTGCCAACAATTGTTTGTTTAATTAGCTTATCTGTTGTATCGTAATTACTGTTTGAGTTATACGAGATCAAATTATCTATATTACAGGCGATTAAAGCACACATTGTAGTCGGCACAGATCGTTATATTGAGGGATACAGCAACTATACAGCGTTCGTTTCACAGAAGGGTTCGGCTCTGTTCGTTCTAAAAACGGAGGATAGGGGTAAGGTTTCGTGTTTAGAAAATGGTCAGCTATATTCATGTAAAATCGGAAGAGAGGAGGAAAATGTTTTTTTCACTATATACTCGGGAGAATTGTGTGCACGTTATGACTTCTTACATGATAAGCAACATTCGCGTGCATTAATGTGACTTCAGTAGCTGTCTGATTTGGTTTAAAGATTATGTTTTAGAGAGTGGGGGTGAGAACGATAGGATTTGGGGTATGCCGTTATATAGTGTTGGCCAGTTAAGGCATATCATTTACATAATCATAGACTGAGGGGACATACTTATATGGCAATTATTTAAAGTATTCCTAAATGTCAGAATATGCCATTGGTCCTATAGTTAGAAATTATAATGTAAAATGGTATATTATAATGTGAGAATCAAAGCGTAAGTAAAAGAAAAGAAAAATCAAATGTTATAGTCAGAATAATATGTGGACATGGTGATACAAGGTTTGGGGTACTGATTTCTGGACAGACCCAGTCTCCATACATTTGATTTTGCAAGACGTTGCTTGTTTTATTCTCAGAATTACAGTGTCCTCAATCTCAATATACCCATTTCTTTAAGTGTAAATCAATATATCATGAAAGCATGTCTTTACCAGTCATTAATACAACCAACAACAACGGCGAAAAGTTAAATATATATAGTTCTTATTTAAACAAAGCTTCTACTGTGGCAGCTCCATGTTCCCCTTATCACACGTTTACCCGTTGTCATTTTGTTTTTATTTTGATAACCCTTTTTTGCAAAACGTATTCACATTATTGGTGTATACGACATACTACATTTCTTGTTTTTATTAACACATAACATAAGTTTTCGATCAATCGCATCTGTCTGTCTACCACTTTCAGTATATTCTGTGAGTAACAGTGTGAATGGTTTTATTGTGTTTGTGGAGAGGAGTATCTGCTTTACTACATGTTGTAAATAATTTTATTGAGGATTGGGGTGGGGGCTCTGTGGTCTAATGGAAGCATGGTTGTGAGTTTGAGATGCCTTTCCGAAATATTAAGCAAATTACTTGCGCATTAAGCAAGTCTATTACCCATAAGGCAAGTCGCATAAACATTAAGCAAGTCAGTTACATATTAGGCATCTCTCTTATACATTCAGCAAGTCGCTTACACATTAGCAAGTCGCTTTCGTAGTAAGCAAGTCGCTTATAGCTAATAGTGTACACATTAAGCAAGCTTACACGTACAACAAGTCGCTTAAACATTAAGCAAGTTATTTGCAAATTAAGCAAGCTACTTACACATAAGGCAAGTCGCTTACACATTAGGCAAGTCACTTACACATTAAAAAATAATAATAATAATTTACACATAGAAATCTCTCTTATATATTCAGTAACTCGCTTACACATTAAGCAAGTATATATCACATTAAGGAAGTACCTTTCACATTAATCATGTCAATTCCACATTAAGCAAGTCGCTTACTTATGAAGCAAAACGCTTTCACATTAAGCAAGTCGTTTACACATTAAGCAATTCACTTACCCCAACTGCTTCGTCGGTAACTTGGCATTCATATGTACTAGAGTTGAATACAAAAGAAGCAGATAACTATATATTCGATAGTCAGAGTATGGTGATACCGGATTTCTCGTAATCCTTGGCTCTAAATAATATAAATCATATGTTAAATAATGCACCATTAAACTACAGTTTAGTTCATTTATCAATCGCCCCGTGTGGTTCCGGGGGCCCCGTTGGGTTACGGCGCAAATAATAGGGCCACTGCAGATCTCGTTGGAGGGGAAGGCAGAGGGGTAGAACCCCGCAAATTCATATTCATTTTATCATTTTTTGTTCATGCTCATTAAAGGTCTTCATAATGACCCCTGCATTGTTTCAGGTGCCATCTCGCTCATATCACTAGAGCAGTGGCAGAAAAACAATAACGTGGCTCCAGCGTAAATGGAGTGTCTACAATAGAATTTGCAGCAACTCTGCAGTTCAGGGTGAGAAGGTTCTAGGCCCGTTCTCCATATTTTATCTCGATGTACATGGAGGATGAGCCTGGCATGTTCATTCCTGCTAGGCGCCATATGACCTTTCATGTGTTGGTGCGTCTTAAAACCCCAATTAAATTCAATTCATTTATCAATCCTGTCTGTGTTTATTACAGCCTATGCGGTCAGTAATAACGTGAAGGGGTACATTGTGAAAGAGAATATCCGCTGCACAAATGGCATGATACATACAGTCGACACGCTGCTGGACTTTCCATTCTGGACAGTGGCCGAAGTCTTGGAGCAAACAGCGGAACTCAAGTAAGCGAAATGGTGGACATTTATCAATATTTATCCTAAAGAGAAATGTGTGTATCATATCATGGACAGGGTAGTTTTTATTTCATAATCATTATTGTAACGTAGGCGTCATTCCACATGATTCAGCGATGAAATTGTTACCTTTTAATTTAATGGAATTGTTACCTTTATAATAATAATAATACTAATAAATTCTTTATTTCATGAAGGTACAACTCATTAAGATTATACAAACAATTGCACAACACTTATCTTCCATAACCTTATATATTAGGTTATCAACAACTTCTTATAATCTACCCAAAATATATCTTTGACAAAAGATTACTAATTTCATATCATGTATAAATATAACATTTCTCACTTATTCTCCATTATCAAATGCTGAAAATTTTCAAAAGCCCCCACCCCCACCACACACACCACCCTACCTACACCCCGTCCCCGTTCCCACGCCAATGATTATAGACAAAAACATGTACATGCTTTCTACATCACTTGTGTATACTAGAATACTTCATCTGTAGTTTTTCAATATTTAAAGTAGCTATCCCGCCAACAACAGCCAAATTGTACAACATATGTACACCGTTTCTAAGCGTACTGACGACGAGGTATATATTTAACTTACATATTTTGAGAATACAAACCCACAATATAAACGGCTTGAACCAGCCAGGCCAAACCCCAAAACTGGAGGGTTGAATTAAGAGTTAACAACTCATAATTCAGTTTATGCATATTGAGTCACGGATGTTTTAAGAACCCGTAAATAAATATATATCTTTAACTGACACATATACATTATTATAACAACACCTTGACAGAGTTTTGATAAAAGGTTTTGTAGTGTAATTTTCCGTTATTTGGCGGGTTAGTTTCTTTAAATGATGCTGTCCTGCATCTAATTATGTAATTGCATATGTTTAAACGTGTTTTCAGACCATTTTATGGCCTCCTGCAGCACCTGGACGAGTTTTATTCGTGGTCTTCCATGCACGATATAAATCAGACACTGTTTGTACCAAGTGCCAGCTTTCTGGCTGGATTGTCAGATTTCCATACCACTTATATCATGTCTGAGCCAGGAATGATCCGCAAAGTAAGACAAAAGTCTAAACCAATTATATGTGTGTTACCTTGTAAACAGAAATACATGAAAGACGATATTGGAATTCACTGTAACAACATATGACAGTGTCTCCCCCTGAAAGGGAGATAACGTCGAATTCATAACAGTTGTTGTTTATCCAAGAATTATATTCCTTTGAAACGTTGCAACTGCAATGTACTTAGAATCTTGATTGTGTTCCAAAACTGATTCCGTTTCCGATCGATGGCAGCTATGTTTAATGTTTGTTTCTAGGCACACTTTAATCTCTAAATCACAATAATTACTAAAATTCTTGACCTATTTTTGAAATGTACGAGTAGGTATAAAAGTCGAACAGAAAATGTAGCATTCCCAGAACACAGTCAACCAAAAGTTTCATTTTCTTAGTTAGACCATTTACAAGCTAATGGTAAATAATGTAAAAGAACAGTGACACATGGCATTTATATTTCACTGATAAATCCGGATATTACATAATTTGGAATATACAATTCATTAAAATCGTTGACATAAATGACGTTGACGTTGGCAAACCGTCGCACGTTTTTTTAAATTCAGTAATAAATGAGCACTCATTTAAGATGCTTTAAAAGATGTATAAAACTATTAGAGAGAAAAACAGTCATACTATATGCCTTAAACATATATTTATCCTAGATTCTGAACAATATGTTTCTTCCAGATTTACGAGGGTCATTTTCTGCCTGGTGTTTCTCTTACGCAACAACATTTGGACGAAGTGTTCAAGACCAGTCGAGTGTATCTTTCAGAGAGCAGATACAATGTAACATTTGCACTGATGGACAGAGATGCAACGGATAATACAGGTAATATTAATTTTAAAAATAACTTTCTGATTTGGCAGTTTAAATTTCTTGAATGCAATTCTCATTTTCATACAATTTTTTAGAAATAGTGGTAGATTCGTATTTATACGAACTTATTACACTTTCAAGGAGATAGCCCTATTGTCGACCCTTTTATGTGTGTGATGTCATATCTTGCCTTTTATTCATCTTCGTAACCCCCTCTTCAACACTCTTTGTGCTGTGTATTGTCCTTATCATTGTATAGTTACTTTGCTCGTTGTGGAGCAGTGCGGATCTGCGGTGACATTGAGTTTCGATGAGTTCTATAGGACCATTTGTCTCGTGTTTGTAATTATTGTTTGTTTCTGTGCGTGTTTTTCGTTGACTGAGGTCCTTGAATGATACATGTCCTGATCAACTTGTGTATCTTGTGTATGTACTTGTATGTCGACGTTTGTTATAGTAAATGTATTATTTAATACAGGCGTTTCATATATTTTGCAATGATACACACAAAAATATATATTGTAAAATGTGTCCTTAATTAGAAGGTAGATATCAGTTCACATTTGATAAAATGTAATAAAGTAAAATGTGTCCTAAATTAGAAGGTAGATATCAGTTCACATTTGATAAAATGTAATAAAGTAAAATGTGTCCTAAATTAGAAGGTAGATATAAGTTCACATTTGAAAATGTAATAAAGTATTTTACGTCGTCTTAATAACCTTCTCCAAACGGGAAAGTGGTGCAGTTTAAACAAAAATGTTTTTAAAACATCAAATCAAATTACTTATCATGTGTAACCTAACGCACAACAATCGTTGCATAAATAGGCTTACCGATGTCTTTGTTAAACCCGCTATAAGTGATCTCGTGTATTATTTGCATAATCTAGCTATTAGGATAATAATTAGAAAGCCCATAGTGTAACCTTTTGCCATATACCACACAAAGGCAGTGGCCTATGTCGATTTGTGTCCATATATTACATTCCTGTCATACTCACAGACTGTTACTTTTTCTGTTCAGAGTTGTCTTCGGTAGATGTGGGTTTCACCAATCTGCGAGAAATGTTTGACCTCGCGAAAGATGGAATTGGCTGCAGTAATGGTGTTATCTATATCATCAATGGATTCCTTAACTATCCCATCCATGACATTCCCCGTGAAATCAAACTCCAACCAGAAATAAGGTAGGATACAGTACATCATCAATGGATTCCTTAACTATCCCATCCACGACATTCTCCGTGAAATCAAACTTCAACCAGAATTAAGGTAGGATACAGTACATCAGCAAAGGCTTCCTGAGCTATCCCATCCACGACATTCCCCGTGAAATCAAACTTCAACCAGAAATAAGGTAAGGTATAGTGCATCAACAATGGCTTCCTTAACTATCCCATCAACGACATTCCCCGTGAAATCAAACTTCAATCAGAAATAAGGTAGGATACAGTACATCAGCAAAGGCTTCCTGAGCTATCCCATCCACGACATTCCCCGTGAAATCAAACTTCAACCAGAATTAAGGTAGGATACAGTACATCAGCAAAGGCTTCCTGAGCTATCCCATCCACGACATTCCCAGTGAAATCAAACTTCAACCAGAAATAAGGTACGGTATAGTGCATCATCAATGGCTTCCTTAACTATCCCATCCACGACATTCCCCGTGAAATGAAACTTCAATCAGAAATAAGGTAAGGTATAGTGCATCATCACTGGCTTCCTTAACTATCTCATCCGCGACATTTCCCGTGAAATCAAACTTTAACCAGAAATAAGGTAGGATACAGTACATCAGCAAAGGCTTCCTTAACTATCCCAACCACGACTTTCCCCGTGAAATCAAACTTCAAACAGAAATAAGGTAAGGTATAGTGCATCATCACTGGCTTCCTTAACTATCTCATCCGCGACATTTCCCGTGAAATCAAACTTTAACCAGAAATAAGGTAGGATACAGTACATCATCAAAGGCTTCCTTAACTATCCCATCCACGACATTCCCAGTGAAATCAAACTTCAACCAGAATTAAGGTAGGATACAGTACATCAGCAAAGGCTTCCTGAGCTATCCCATCCACGACATTCCCCGTGAAATCAAACTTCAACCAGAAATAAGGTAAGGTATAGTGCATCAACAATGGCTTCCTTAACTATCCCATCCACGACATTCCCCGTGAAATCAAACTTCAATCAGAAATAAGGTAAGGTATAGTGCATCATCACTGGCTTCCTTAACTATCCCATCCACGACATTCCCCGTGAAATCAAACTTCAATCAGAAATAAGGTAAAGTATAGTGCATCATCACTGGCTTCCTTAACTATCCCATCCACGACATTCCCCGTGAAATCAAACTTCAGCCTGAAATACGGTAGGATACAGTACATCATCAAAGGCTTCCTTAACTATCCCATCCACGACATTTCCCGTGAAATCAAACTTCAGCCTGAAATACGGTAGGATACAGTACATCATCAGTGGCTTGCTTAACTATCCCATCCACGATATTCCCGTGAAATCAAGCTTCAATCAGAAATAAGGTATGATACAGTTCATTATCAGTGGCTTCCTTTGCTATCACATCCGCGACATTTCCCGTGAAATCAAACTTCATCCAGAAATAAGGTAAGGTATAGTGCATCGTCAATGGCTTCCTTAACTATCACATCCACGACATTCCCCGTGAAATCAAACTTCAACCAGAAATAAGGTAGGAAGTAGGCACGTATAAATGTGTCATTAATAATAATAATATTATAATATTAATAACAGGAGTACATTTATAATTAATCATGGTTTCTTTATATACGATTCTTGTTATTTCTATTGTAGCTCCCGATGTTTCTGTCTGATAATAACAAGGCTAACCATTTAATTAGGATGAGTCTTTATGAGTGCAAATCCATATAAAATAATTATCGAACTATTATATATTAAGCTAGTACGAACTCACGTGTATTAAGAGTTCACCGGTAACTGGAATGGTAATGAAAAATGCTTGCTACAGCTCACGCCCTCTAGTTCCGGGTTAAACAGAACTCAATATTTAAAATGTCAACAGTACACACTTTTGAGCCATCCCATGCATATGACGGTGAACATGGAACATTCAACGAGTTATTTTCATTATGATACTATTACATGACCGGCGGTGAATGGTCCTAGTTTTTAACAAAATGTTTTGCCTAAACGAGAAAACAATGGGCGAAATGAAAAAAAAAGAAGGAATTCAGTTGGGAGCTGAGGTTATCAAGCTTCACTGGCGCCACTATATTTTTTCGTTGTGTCCTAAGCAAAAAACCTTTTAGATGGGGACTTAAACTGTATGGTACCATGTATCTGAATATTTACGTCGAGCAAGTTAGAGAGCCATTGGAATCAATTCGATATTAAGAGTAGGTTATGGTTCCCAGATTATTTAGTATCCTTTTCCTCTCTCTGCCGCGTCTGTAAATAACAATACTATATTAGTGTGATGAACAATTCATTAATGACTTTACGTGTTTTTCAGCATTGGTACAGATCAGCTTCTGAAGTTGATACCCAGCAATTCTAGTACGGATTTAACATCCACGAGTACGAAGTTTACCATGTTTGCGCCGTCCGACTCCTCGTTTAATCATCTGACATTGGATGATATCAACTACATTAACCAGAATCTCAGCTATACAGAACGGATGGAGGTACCAGCATTTAGAGTGCAATAAAGCATGGACGAATTTCGGCACTTTTCTAAGAATGTTATACTTTGCTTTGCTTACACTCTAGCTGACTTTTAATTTTAACTGATCTTTACCAAACTTCGTCATATTGCTTGAAGAAGTTCAATGACCGGTCACAGTTGAGCAGTAACAGCAGAGTTCAATAAGAACCCGGAAAAGTTTGAAAACCAGCCATATCTGATACCTCATTTTATCGTAACACCCCACCAATGCTATAAGGGCCATGTTATCAAGTACAGCGTCCGCATGCCCCGTTATGTCACTTGTTTATTTTAATACTTACATACTGACAGCAGGGGTCTTTGTATACTACATATGCATTAAATGTACATTAACATAGAAGGAACAAAATAACAATTCATATTCATTTCAGATTGTAAATCGGCATGTGATGAAAGGACAGCAGATAGATTACGATTCCATAATGAACGGACAATTTAACAACTATGCACGAGGCCGGAACATGAGCATTATAGCAAAAACAGATGGTAAGTGGCAACACTGACATTATATGTGTTTGGTTGATGTATTGTTATACTCCTATTTCTGAAAATGTGTGACAGAGCTGAGCGGCATAGGAGAATGCAGATGTGTGATGTATTTCTTTGCAGCGCGAACACGAAATCGGTCAAACAGGTCGTTTTGGACTACCGTTGTCGTGTCCTTGTTTTACATTTCGGTATCAGGGTATAACATTTTGGTCAAACTCCTCAAACATATACAATTATGTATTTTTCGTAGTACAATATGTTATGCTTGGCGCAGTAATGCCAATATACATGGTGTGACACATGACTCTGATGTTCTCACTTGCTGGTGTTTCTATTCTTTAATATTATTACTTTTCTGAAATTGTATTAACCTGTTTGTTACCTCACAATTGTTCTATCCTTGATTTGCCATATTTTCCCCGAGTCCATTGTTATCGTCCTTTTGACCGTTTCTTTCCGAAACGCTATGTTTGACCATATGAAGATATAATGCTTTTTGTTATGCATCGCCTGTTGCCTTCTTCATCTTTTTCCTTTCTTTTCAGGGTTGTATATCAAATGGCACGAAATAGAAGCTAAGATAGTTCGTCCGAATATTTTAGCTACCAATGGTATTATTCACGTTGTTGATAGCTTACTGTTGTCTACACCTTACCAAACTACTACCATTCCAACAACAACGATAAAAGCTACACAGAAACCAGTTTCGTCAGCGCAAAATATGATCACGTCAGCACATTTGCTCTTCCTAGCGTTTGTGATATCAGTATGTGTTCTTAGGTTTTCAGTGAGAAATACAATGTACAGATAATGGTTTTGATAATAAATAAACACCAGGCTGACTGACCAACAACATGAGCTTTAGTGCCGAAGAAAATCAGTTTTACGGACGAACATTTTGGTTGGTCATCAACATAACAAAGTTTAGGTCTGGTTGAACGACTGAAGAAATATGGCCGATCTGATCGACGAGATTGTGTTTACTGGCCAGTAACATATGGCTATGTGATAAACGTAACTTGGTTACGTGACCAATACACTATTAATAAATGACCAACCCAATATGACCTAATGACACTATTAACATAGTTTAGGCAATACTTGAACTACTGGCGATCAAATCTTAGTGAATGTACATACACTATTGGTTATTCGTATTTCGTTCTTTGACCAAAGGCCGAGACTGTGTTCACTGGTGAGATACTCGTGGTCAGTTTCACATCACAGTTACAATGGTCCCCAGTCCTAACAAAGTATACAGTTGTGATACTCTGGCAAGCGAGAATGACTCATAGTACAATGGTAATAAAACATTGGCTCAGCGGCAGTAATTAGTTGTGTTTACTAGTATTGTAGTAAAAGTGATGGGAAAATACAATGAACATACTGCGAACTATTCATTCCAAATTAGAGATGAATATTTTAAAATATTATCGTATTCTACAATTCTACAAGTAGAACTGATGATTTAAAACATATGCAGGTACAGAGAACAGTGGTAGAGGCATTGCGTTAAATTTGTTTTATAAATATGTAAATAATATTCAAAGAGTTGTACATTGATGGAAAGAAAGAAGAAACAGTACTAAGCGCCTAATTAGAGTTATGTAATGGTGTTTTTAATGGTCAAATCAGTTCAAAGGATGTTTAATTCGAATTCCAGATGAAATGCCAATCGAAAGAATTTGCACGTGTAAGTTAAACTTATACTGATGAGTACAGGTGCATTGTTACAATGTATATGGTGTAGACAAACATCTATATACATTTGCAATCATGATTTTACAGCGATAGCGACATACACACTGCCGTTTACAGTAAATATTATGAAAAATTAAAAAAATTCAATACAATATATGAAAACAAAAATGTTGTTGACTTGTACTTCTTTAGAAAACATCAGCAATTCTTCTCCGATGATGATTTGCAGATTATATTAAAGAATGATTTATTCTTATCAAGTTCACAGAATGCTGTCTCAATTGTTACATGTATGACGGTAGATTGGAGCTACCTCAGACCCTCTTGTACTGTTATAAATATGCATGGTTTACATAGCAGAAGAATCGAGAAGAAGAACCAAAACGAACAAACACACACTCGAGTAAGTTTAATCATTAAGGACTATAAAAGTGCGCTACGAATATTCAAGGTCAGAAGATCGCAAACATAAAGAATCCATCAGGTTTGTATGTACATATGAGGGATAATGTTTTAGGCAGACAAAACTTGCTATGTCTGTTCCAGCATTACCTGATATGCAGGTATAACTCGTCTCCGCCTCCGTCGACATTGTTTTTCGGAGGTTGACAGTATTCACTGTTACCCTCAAAGGAATGTAATATGTATATACTAACATTAGCATAAGTAGTCCTTCGTGAAAGAAAGTGATCTCTTTGATAACAATAATGGTGAGATATTTATAACAATAGCTGATAATTTCCATAAAGGAGGACCGGTCAAACAAAGCACTGCACATATGTATGTATTTAAAAGCTAATTATGGAATAGCTAACTAAAGATTCAATTACCCATAATTATGCTATATATAGACAGGGACAATAGAACTTGCCAGATCATTATATCCTACATGGCATTGAGTAGTTACTCTTTAACGCATACGCCAATTTTTCACGTTTCCCATGTTCTTATTGAAACAAACCTGAAACCAGATTTGGTGAAGGTCAGAACTCATTTACTAAAGCTATCGCGAACATAACTTGTTTTGAGATCACCAAGTAACCCATTACTCTTTGCCGAACTCGTCCGAGAAGAAAGTGTTAACAATTCAATAAATACTGAACAGATAATCCCTTGGATTTGTTTGTTTGTTTGTATGGTGTTTTTCATCATTTTAAACATATGTAAGGTTGGCAGTTTTGAATAGATTTCTATAACTATGTATGATGCCCTCACAAGAACTCTGTAAGTTTCTATATATACTGATCGACTTGATAACGCATGTTATCATTAACAAATATGTATCCCCTGTGAGGAACAGAAATTAAAAAATCAACCATATATGTTTGCATTAACGACTATGTTAAATACACCAGACATGATCAATTCATATTTTACTTTCATCCTAGACACACAATTTAAACGTTCACTATCCATAATGTTCAATACTGATTTCCTTTTTATCAGCTTATTGCGATTAACAAGGTCGTTTTGCTGCTTTTTAAAAAGATAGAAATGACTTTGCTCGTAACAAACATGTTTTCCGATTATCCTGGGTATTTAAGTTACAGTTTTAGTTATATTTTCAAATTCTCGTAAACTTTGGTGGAAGGACGTGTTTCTTGAAGTTCTGGAAAGAAAGAACAAAGCATGTTATGTAACTGTAATATACGTGTTTCATATGATGTACTCGTACAAACTGACACACTGCTTTAAAATGGAAGCGACTTAAAACATTTCATATCCAACTGACGAAATGTCCATGTAAATCATTGTACAATATTTCTTCAGTGAACATATAGTGACATTTTCTGCTTTATAATTTGTATATGCTTGTTTTAACATCGCGTATATATTTGTTTCAATATCTATTTTTAATTTCTTTATAAAATAACTATGGCATACACATGAGTATGAACGGAAAAGTAGCATTCACAGAATATAGTCAAAGAAACACGCATACAAAACAATAAATAATAACAAAGAAAATAGAACCAAAATATGTGACAACCCAAACATAAAAGGGTTGAAAATAGGTGTACGCCTTGGAACGTCCAGTGGAAAAAGTTCGCTCGCGGAATTAAACCGGGTTCTAGGGTGCACCAAATTCACACCTATCATATTGTCATCCCAATAAAGACCATTTAGTCAAAGAGTACACAGTATAAAACGAACCATTAATATACTATTACATGCAATTACATACTGAAAAAAGCATGTACATGTAACTAACTTTATGTTAATATGTACTATTGTACTATTGAATGGAAAACAAGATATATATTTGTATTTACCTATATCTTGTAGACTATCATACCTGTTCGATGTGCCATCCGTGTCTGCTAATGTTGTGTATTGAGACAACGGGTCACTGGAAAGGAAAAACTAAGTGATGATATAGAAAATTACCTCTTTTGGTTTAAACATTTATTTTTTAAAATTATTTTTTACAATTACAATAACATTTACACAAATTTCATTGAACAATCTACTATGTTCGTACACTTGACTATTGTGAAACGCTGTAAAAAAACTGTGGACACATGTATACTTTGTTCAAGTATTTTGCAAGTAAAGTAATACAATATGGCACAGGTATACGTATTCACATACGGAACACATATGAATGTATATCGCTGCTCAATGTCGTACTATCTCAAATTGTTTTGTATGCTTTTGTACGTGAGGGTCCTAGGTGGGTAGCCGTTTTCCATGGTGTGTCTAACGAGTACATTTTAAGCTGATGATTTAGTCTCTACATATATTTATTACCAAAACTGGTAGGTAACAAAGTCGAACAGGAAATGCAGCAATCACAGAACTCAGTCAACCAAAACATGCATACAAGACAAACAACAGTTACAAGGGAAAATATAATAAGAAGTATGCGACACCACAAACATAAAAGGGTTGACAAAAGGGGTACCGCGCCGTCAGTGGCAAAATGGTCGCTGGGTATTTAAAAGAGTAAGATAGTGGACCTCTGGAAACGGCAAAATACGACAAATACGAACTATTGCAGTCTCGGTTTGATTGAAACCAATCCTCACTCTTAACCTTACAAGTCTTATCGTTGTGTGGTTTTCATGTATTTCTACTTAGAGGTGCTGTAAGGTCTCGTTAATGCTATAATATGACCTTTCAGCACATAGTTTACTTAAATGGTGCACTTGTCGGGACTAATGTCTAGGAAATATAGACTGGTGGGGATTTATTAACACTGTTTTATTTGAATTACAATAGGGTAATAGTAAGGTTTGGTGCGCCCTAGAACCGGGTTTAAACCACCAACGGCATATTTGCCACTGACCGTTCCAAGGCGGTAGTCCTATTGTCAACCCGTTTGTGTTTATAATGTCACATGCCTATCTATTTATTAATATTAATTATTTTATTAATATTGTAAATGTTGTTTGTTTTAATGCGTGTTTTTGGTTGACTGTTTTCTGTGAAAGCTATTATCCTGTTTTTATACCTTCTACATTCCATGTATTTTTCCTGTTTTGAGTCAGTCGAGATCAGCGAAGACAACACTCATATTCTGGTTAGTCGTAATAGGTTCGTATAACATAGTCATTGGGAAAGATTTGAATGTTGGGCTTATAAACACTATCCGGAAGGTATTTGGTGACTAGTTGTAACAACAGTGGACAAAGGATAGTGTCTTGAGTTACTGTGAAGCTGACTGCATGTGTAGCTCTTCTATTATTTACTGGTGGACAACACGCCACCCAATAAACTCGCATGGCTCTCAGCCAGTATAGCTAAAAACTGGCAACACATTTTATGTAATAATTTGCGTGCAAACGTTGTCTAAACTACGATTGGTCTGAATCACGCACACAATAATCATATAGTTATGACTAGATTGAATGTGTTACTTGGTTTGAAAAGTGTACGCACCATACACTTAGACAAACATATTTGTGTGTATGCCTTTGTAATATTACAAGTAGATAAAAGTACATTCCTTACCTTGTGTCTACCTTATAATTGGGTGAAACAGAATCAAAATCTGCAAGAAAGAAATATATACAATGTTAGTATTGAATTACTTCAATATTTATAAGTATCGAACTAGATCATGTATGCGACATTTTTTTCAAGCCTCAATTTTTACATTTGTTATTATAATTATATTATCAAGGCTGTGTTCCCTTCCCAAGTGCACGCCGTATGTTTCACAAATGTTTATTCTCCGCGGTCACAGAAATGACCTAATATGTAGTTATTAACAATTTGACTTTTCTAAATAACATCAGACATTAAGATTAAACGTTTTGCTTTGATTTTAAACTAATTATTGCCAAACAATCTGCATATGGGTCGGGCCGCACGTGTTCTACCCTTCACGATACAACGATTTCTTAATATTTATTGATTTATATTAGATAATTTTGGCTTAAAACAAAAATATATAAATGTATTCATCCCAAGTTTCCTTCAATGTCTTCAGGTTGGTTTGGTCCTATGAACTGTAATCATAAAGTAATTCTGAACTATTTGTTTTAATATTAAAGCCATTTCTTTTATTTTCGTTTTACTTTTCAATCTTCTTTTTAACGTTACTGGACGTATGTGTACCTTAATGTCGTTTTAGTAAAACATAAACATTAATGTTCAGTCAAAATATTATGTATCAACGTTTAATTTAATCTGTATATGAATATATAAATACTGCATGACATAAACATAAAACCACCACAGTGGTCATGTTTATATGTTTCGGTAATATATATAGGAAGCTCGAAACAGTATTTGGAAAGATAAACGTGAAACGTACTGCTTGACAGGGATTTTACCCCCGAACTATGCATCTTACCAGAAGTGGTCGTTCCTCGGTTGGTGCTAGCTTGACTACCATCCCTTTAAAATAATTTGTAGAACATTATTTATGGAACGTGATACTGTTCCGATATTCTTGATACAGTGTATATGTTTAAAGATGTTGGATTTGAAACGACTTTGTATATATCGCAAATATGAATACTGTGCAGCTTTATTTCTTCAGCTAGGATCAGTATGCAACATCCACTTATTTTTAGTGACTGTGCCTAGCGGAACGAATTCCGCCGTTTAAAATAACCGCATTTATAATATAGGCTAGAGTGTACTGGCTAGTAAAAAAAAAGGAAGAAAGATATAAAAATCGGGGTCGTGGAGAGTAGCATTCAATGATGACAGTCAACCACAAAACACAAAACAAACACGCAAACAGAAAAGGAGAAGGCAAAAGTAATAACAAATGCAAACGACATCACAAACACAAAAGGGATGACAATAGGGCTTCCGACAAAGTTAACGACAAAGCCACAGAGCCACATGAAGAGTCTTCGTTGTGATATCGTTTGTGATATTTTCCAAACAATATATGGCGTTGAATCAAATGACTGTAGGATTATGATAGATATTCGCTTTCTCTTGACGTCATCAAAATAATGAGCAATCAATAAAAATTTGAGTATGTGATGCCCTCGGTGTTTATCGGTAATGCTTAACTGACTTAAAGCATATCAACATATCAAAAAATTAAAACGAATGATCGTATGTATGTGAAAATAATTATGAATATGTTTCGTTTTAGTTATTAGGTATAATATCGTAAACTGTATTTATTTAGACGATAATTCAACAATATATTAAGCCCTGACTACAATTTAAAGAAACAACATACCTGCCAGTTGCAATAGCATCTTGATGTTCTACAAAATAAGAGTTAGAATAGAAATTGAAATCTGAATAGACTGTCAACAATTTTTAGAGCTTGTAATCGTGTTCAGGATTGTGTGATAGCCTGCCCGGATTGTGTGCCCTGTGATGACGTCTACATATATACATTCTCATGTTGATTTGACTTCTCCAATTCATTGAGTACTTGATGTAAACTCCTTTTCATCAGGTATTTATCAAACTTGTTTAGCATGTTAGTATCAATAAAACCTTTGTTTGAACACACCAACTATACCTGATTTCCCCACCCCACCGCACCATCATACACACACACACACACACACACACACAAACACATACACGCACGAACCATCCACCACATCTGTCCCTCAAACGCCCACCATACAATGTTGTTGTTTTTAATATTGCATTTTATGAATTATCTCGACTATAGAAGAAACGATGACATATTAATATACTAGCTTTCGGACTAAAATAGCAAAGTAATGGCCCATGAATTATGTAAAAATACTTTGCTTTGTTAATACTCTTGCTCCATTTTATCTGTCAATATTAAACAATTAAAAAAAGTGTTTAAATGCTATTAACAATTAAAACTCCGATAAAAGTAGATAAAAAAGTCAAACCGGACAGGTAGTGTACAAGGACCACAGTCATCTGATAAGTGAAAATCGACCATATCATTATCATAGTTTTTATGAATGAAATCTTTAACAATATTGGTGACCATCCACGCTGTAACTGATGTTTCCCAAACATTTTCAGAATTCGAAAACGTTTATCAAAACCACCCATATCTGACACTCCGGCACCCCAGTCTCACCCAACCACCCAACCTTAAACCAGCAGTAGCGGGAAGCAGACACTCGGGGTATCTTGTTTGTATTGTCGTCATTTTACAAACTCCACCTTGGTTTTAATTTATTATATCAGTAATTTCCTTGGTATTCGGGAAACCTGTGCCATTCAGTTTTTCGCACTAACGTTATATTAACTACTTGCATTCATCATCTCTAGAAAAATGAAGTAACAAATGGAGTAATTAGATTGTGTAATGATATTCGTCAATAGATACGTACCGTCGTTACCTTTAACACGGCGTCTTCTTTGGATATAAACAAGCACGACAGCTACACAGACGACAGTTATAACGACAGCAGCCCCTGTTCCACCTACAACAGCTCCTAATGAATCTTGCGTACCTTTATCGGGTTCAATGTCTACAAAAAGTATACATTGAAAATAGCATACCGATACCCTTGATATTAATAAATATTCAACATTTTAAAATTATTTTTATTTGGATATGAAACGGATATTAGTATGGCTATATTTTATAGCGAGCTTCTTAGAAATAAAAACAAAAGTATTATAGAGATTCAGAAATCACAATTACATTATTCATTCGAACATTCGTGTGCTATATTTTAAGTTAATGTATATATTTCGTCAAGCTTTATTATTTGTGTGCATGACAAATCTCAAAAGCAGATATAAAAGCCAATCAGAAAATGTAGCATTCTGGCAAATATGAATAATAGGCAAGATATGACATCACAAACAAAAAGAGGGTTGACAACAGGGCTACCGCATTGGAACAGTCAGTGACCAACATAGGCCGCTGGGGTTTAAACCAGGTTCTAGGTTGCACCAAACCTCCGTTTTACCCTATTGTTATCAAAATCAACATTGATTTTAAGATTGAGACCTCTCCATAAAAAGATACCATTTTATAATGCACAGGTGTTACGCTCCTTAATAAAAATGTTTATGACACAATACATTATTTGATTTAATAGTATCATCTGTGTCTGCCTTCTCTACGACTAATGTCATTTTTATTTTCTATTTGATCCTGCAATATGACAAATATAGCAATTATATCATGGTTCAGATGTGTGTTCAAATATGTTATAAGAGAAGTCTAAATACTTTTATATAGATCTAACATTGGATTTGAAATGTGTACAGGGCCTTAATGTTTTCATGTAAAATGTATGTCAGTAGTTTCTGACAAAGTTGTGGTTTTAAAGTAGTAGTTGAATTTAAATGTAAGGAATTTATTCATTGACACTTGTTTTAAGTTTAAGTTTTATACCTAGTAAGTATATACTTACCTCAATACAAGTGTCATTTAAAACACTGGCAAAGACTATACACACAATTTACATGATACTAGAGTTAAAATACGGAAACCTAAGCAATACCTTGTTTCGAAATGGAAAAGGTAGTCTGCAGCCATGTTGATGCCTCTGTTAACCCAAGTTCATTACCAGCTATCAAGCGGGCGTAGTATTTTCCTGGTGATAATCCGGTTATGTTTGCAAAGTAAGATTGCATTGGT
The DNA here is from genome assembly GCA_037043455.1 of Cyrtodaria siliqua. Classification (NCBI taxonomy): domain Eukaryota; kingdom Metazoa; phylum Mollusca; class Bivalvia; order Adapedonta; family Hiatellidae; genus Cyrtodaria; species Cyrtodaria siliqua. The sequence continues at coordinate 224,721 of JAWPHD010001686.1, forward strand.
TGTAAGTAAGAGCGGCTGTCATCCTCATCTACCTGGACTTGGTCTGACCAGTCGTCAGTACCAAATGGCGATGTTTCTATTACAAAATACTGTTTGTGTCCGCCATTAAAACCCTTACGCCAGTAAAAGTGTGGCCCTCTGTCAATCAGTCCAAGAAAGCGAAATAACTGTGGTGGATGTGGTTTACCTGGTAATAGATATGAGTTTGCAAACTAAGAAATCACTGAAGAGGAGGGAAAGGTACATGTTAATTAGGTGTTACTTTAAGAAATCAATACAAAGGCAACATAATGTGTAACTTGTCGTCTGGTTATGAACGGGAAAGCATATATAAAAATGTGCCTATGTATAACATGAAATTCGAAAATATACCAATCTCATTCTTATAACCAGTATACGTCCGGTGACATGTCGTCATATATCCCGTATGTACTTACTCATCTCATACTGGCTTACATTTGCCAGTGGATAAAGATACAAACACCCTTTATCTTGATAAACCAGTGTCGTGCTCAATATAGATTCATTTTCACCCTACGTACTTGACGAGGCAAACGATGGAAACATGTGACACAGATCAACAAAACCTAGCAAGTTATTTTGTCATTGTTGGTGTCTTGATCGCAAATTTGTAGGCGCTTGTCTTTTTAGAATAAATTCGAACATTTTATTTATGACAAATAGGATTTGCGCTAAGCCGTTTGAATTATTGTCTTGACAACTGAGCAAGACATACCAGTTGAACGAATCATTAAGGTAATTTAATAGGTCAATGTCAGCCAGTGACCTACTACTGGCATTGGTGTGTGAAGTGTGACGATTATGTGTAGCAAAGTTGAAGGAATTTAGTTAAACATAATTGTTAACCAAAAAAAGTCTGCAATGATGGCATACTTGTGGTATTGATTCTATTTCTATATAGAAATCACACTGTACCTAAAAATCATTTTTTAGGCATGTCTTAAATTAAATACATAAAGTAGGCCAATGTCCAGCATAGCAATTGATGTTTGATTTGGATGTGCATCAAAGTGTTAATATGCAGAGAGGTTACAGAATGTTCAATAGATTACTGCAATCGTGCTCTGTACACAGTACATATTGATTACAGAATGATGTAAATGAAACGTGTGGACGTAAGAAGCTTCTCAATGTAAACATCTGTATTTCTTTAATCTGTTACATAATGGATTACGTTTTCTTATAGTATATGTATAAACTAACTCCATCGACCGAGGGATAAACAAAAAACTAGTTAAATACTATATGTTTCTAAACTTACTTTCTGCAACAAGTGCGATGACTATCTCAGCATGGCCAACATCATTTTGAAGTCTCAGTGTATAGTTTGTGAAGTCTTTATCCTGCAAGTTTGTAACATAAAGCTGAAAGATTTTGCCAACCAAAGTAACATCCACACCATATAACTGGGTTCTAACGTTTCCTGTGTGGTTCGATAGTGTATGTCTGCTATCGTTAGTGACAACTGTTTGGTCTGGTCTCATGAGAGTGACGCCCGAAACGGCCGGATAACAATAGAAGGGTATGGTCATATTGACGGACTTTGCAAGAGAAGATATGAACTGAACAACGTTTGTCAGGATTTTTGGTGACACTGAAAAATAAACAGCACGTGTGTAGCTTGAACATCAATAAAACTCATCTGTGTTTTTTGGCCACACGAACTGAACAAATTGTACAACTGTACATTGTATGTTATATGTATGTGTAAATAATGAATCATGGTAAAATATCATACAATCCAAAACAAGTATCGAAGGTTCAGCAAAAGGTACGATATGCATTAAAACTGCAACTGAAATAAATATGCATGTAAAAACACCACGAATATCTAGAAAAGCAAGCAATACCTCGACGAATGTTGGACTACTTGAACATTGTGAACAATAGAAGTATGTTTTCTTCTTTTATTTCGTTCCAATATAAATATTATGTATTTCGTTAATGTAACTCTATGAAACAGACGAAAAGCAAACAAACTTCCAACGATTACTGAATTCCCAAATTACACAAACAACCATATAAAGCCCGTTTTATTTCCAATTCTAGTTCTTACACTACTACAAATATCTCCAAACTTTTAACATCTTGTCTTACACTGCCGTTACAGATCACGTTAAACAATATTGCTTGAAGGCTTATGAAAACTCTGGGATTAATTTATTTTGGTCTATTAAAAATTCAGGCGACGTTCTTGATACAATTTGCAATAGACGTCAAGTTTCATCTTTAAGTACTTATGTTTTTTCTACACTATATACAACTTTACCTCACAACCTTATCAAAGACAAGCTTATTGCTCTCATTCAAACAACTTTTGCTAGAGAAAATACTACATTTTTGGTCTGTAACAATATTAAAACGTTTTTTACTAACGGCAGTTTGGACAATTACACTATGTGGACTTGCCATGAAGTTTTGCCATGAATCACTTATTTTCGTCAGGTGTGGAACTACCGTTTATAGACAAATTGTTGGTATCCCTATGGGTACGAACTGTGCACCCATTGTCGAACATTCGTTTTTATATTACTATGAAAAAGATTTCATGTTGGGTCTTTTACCAGATTCCCAGGCAGATATTATTGAATGTATCTGGATGACATATTGAACATGGACAACACTTTCTTTTCTACTATGGTTAATAATATATATCCTAGGAACTTCAACTTAACAAAGCTTATCTTTCGGATATTAACGCTTCTTTTCTCGACTTACATCTCTCTATTGAAATGGTGAAAAAAATATCGTAACCCTGATCTTCTTTCCAAATATGAAAGTAATTTAAGAACTCTTCTGCGACAAGGAATTTCACAACCTAAATGGTGATGTGATTTACAAACTTCGTAAGATTCTTGGTCATGATCACTTTCATACTATCTTTGTTAAACTTGTTAAAAGGTTTATCCAAAGAGGTTATGACCATATCATTTGCAACGTACTGCATGCTTGACCCATTTACAGTTCGCCACTATGGTTTCCTCTTTAATTGTACGATGACCGGACAGGCTGTGGACCCTATGATGACGTCTACATAAAGCCCAAAAGGACGTAGACGTTTGATGTTTGTCTGCGGTCTTGTCTTGTGCTCTCAATGGTTTATTCTCTTGTTGCTCTGGCTTCTGCCAAGTCATCGAGTAACTTCTTTGTGGCTTTCTATGCTATTGTTTTTTCGTATTTACATATACACGAGCATCTATGTGTTTTACTTATATTGCCTATTAATGCTGCCTTGTTGGTTAGAAAATAGTTCATGGCGGGGATTTCTTTATTTACACTGTCCCGTTTAATTGGGATGACAGTAGGGGAGGTATGAGGTTTGGTGAGCCCTAGAACCTGGTTTAAACCCTTAGCGGCATTTTTGCCACTTACCGTTCCAATGCGGTAACTCTAATGTCAACCCTTTTTGTGCTTGTGACGTCGTATGCCTTTATTATTACTATTGCCATTCATGTTTGTATTTTTGCGTGTTTTGGGGTGTCTGTGTTCTGTGAAAGCTGCATTTCCTGTTTCATTTTTATACTTACTTTTATTAAATTGCAGTATAGTTCTGTAGTAATTAATCATAGGGGTCCACATCATTGGCCACAGCGAACAGTTTTAAGGGCGTAAATCTGTGTTTTCCTGGTTTAACTCCCGAGCCACTGCCACCGACCGTTCCAAGTAGGTAGCCCTATTGTCAACCATTTGGTGATTGTGATATGATATCTTGCCTTTTGTACGTCTTTGAAATTATTATTTCTTTTTGTGCGTGTTTTGGTTGACTGTAATCCTTAAATACTACCTCTCCTGTTCGACTTTTATATCTATTTTAATCACTTTTAGTCACTGAAAATCAAAAGGGGCTCTTACTTGGGACAGAAATAATATACTTTGCTGACACTCTGCTTTCCGAGCAAATGTTGTTTAATAAGTTATCACCAAAACTAAAAACTAAATTGATTTCTTTGGTCACCCAAAAATTAGCTATAATAGTCGAACAGGCAATGTAGCTTTCACAGAACACAGTCAACCAAACACACGCATTAAAACAAACAAGCATTACACAATATTTTCTACGACACGTTAATATCTGTATCTAAACCTCCTTGAGTTGTTAATATGCTTAATGTGCTGTCCGGAATTATGGATAAAAGTTGTATAATGTTTTCTGATTTTTGGAGACCCAATTAATATTGTTCTTCAAGATCTGGAGCAAAATAGTTCTCCGTATTGAAAGGATAAAGAAACGCATAGGTGTTTTTTCTCGATTTTTTTAGAAACAACCCATGTTAACATTATAATTATTTTTATTTTGCCTATCGAGCAGCTGCCCGATTAAATAATGCATTGTTCTTTTTCAACATTTCAATGAGTTCCGTCTTACCACGCAAAGCGAAAAAACACAATGCTAGATATCAATATGACTCATGGCTCAAATCATTCCTTTACAATCCTTTTACATGTATGGACTATTTTGATTGAACAAAAACGTGTTATTATGATGCCACGGCTACGTCAAAATGATCGTGAACGTGCAGTGACGTTAATGCTTCAAGGTGTCTCGCAGGCAGAGGTTGGAAGGCGTCTAAACGTTAACCAAACCACCATTAGTCGTCTCTGGGCACGGTTGCGTGATACTGGCACCACTGCGGATCGGCCTCGTCACTGCCGTCCTCGCGTCACGACGCCCAGACAGGACCACCACATACGCCTTATTCATCTACGAAATCGGTTCCAAACTGCAGTGGAGATGGTCATCCATACCCAAGGGACACACAACAATAGAGTCCATCCCAAAACAATCAGGAATCGACTGCGCGAGGATGGCATTCAAGCGTATCGTCCTTATGTCGGAACGCCTCTCACACCATGAACTGGCTCCAGCGTCATGGCCCATTTGTATTATCGAGACTGCAGTTGCGTCGCATATTGTTTTCTGACGAGTCTCAATCACATTGTTTCGAGCCGACGGCCGTAAACGTGTATATATGCGACGAGAGGAACGTTACACTGACGCCTGTGTGATAGAGCCTGACCGTTTCGGAGGTGGATCTGTCATGGTATGGGGTTGTATCGCATACAACTTCAAGTCACCTCTGGTGGTCATTGATGGAAACCTGACAGCCATTAAGTACCGAGACGACGTTCTCCAGCCTCACGTCTTTCCTTCAGTGCTTGAGAATGGCTTTACATTTCAACAAGATAACGCCAGACCCATGTTGCGAGAATTTGTAGAGCGTATCTGGATAAAAACCAGGTAAACGTAATGGATTGACCACCGTAAAGCCCAGATGTTTCACCTATAGAGTATTTATGGGACGAATTGGATCACTGTATTCGACGTCGCGTTAACGTCCCAGGAAATCTTCATGAACTTCGAAAAGCACTGTTACAAGAATGGGACAATATTCTTATGGCTCGTATCAATAAACTTATCCAGTCTATGCCATCACGAGTGAGAGCCGGGCCTCCAGCCAGGGGTGGTCACACTCGTTACTAACTTAAACTCGAGTTTAACGACAGTGGTGTTCTTTGAACGTTTCTCGTAAAATAACGAGTTGTGATTATCAAATGAATTTTGGATGTTACATTGTTGGATGATTATATTACATAATAGAATACTTTTTCAATGCATTTTAAATACCATGTAAGTAAAATGTATAGTCAAAGAATGTTATGCGTTTCTTTTTCCTTTCTGTATATATACCAGCCGGATTGTTTTCGAAACTTCCAGGAAAGGTATAATGGTTCGCGGGTAACACGTAGGAATACACGTAATACAAAACACACTCTTTAAATACCTACCATGTACTGTAATGTCGACAGAATCTGTTAGATCCAGTTGTCCACCAGTATCAGCAATACCATTGCTGACATTACACGTGTATGTACCCGTGTCATGGAGCTGTAGTGACGGAATATCCAGTACATGTTCACTAGTCTGTCCAGGTACGTATGCATGGTTATGGGGTATGACCTTTCCATCTATTATCTGTTGTACTGGCTGGAAATGGTATGTGCTGGGTATTCCTTTTGCTATACATCGCACCTTGTTACTGGTGTTCCAAGACATCTTGACTATATAAGGTAGCAGTCACATCAGGAGCATCTAAAGTATCGCCATATGTCTTAATATTTAAAATATCAAGATACGTTTTCTGAAGGTACAATTGTCATGCGAATGGTAAACGAGAAACGTGGTAATTCCATGAAAACAAGGTCTTACGAGCGGAAACAGTTTTGCTATTTTTAGTAACAGTGACCTTGACCTTGACCTCAGTGACCCCAAATGCAATCATAAGCTTCCTTTCTATATAAGGTACATTCACAGCAAGTTTCGTTCCCATATCTCATTCCCAACTAAAGTTATTGAGCGGAAACCATTTTTCTATTTTTAGTAACAGAGACATTGACCTTGACCCCAGAGTCCCCAAATGCAATCCCAAGCGTTCTTCTATATAAGCTACCTACCCTGCAAGTTTCATTGCAGTAATGTATTCCTCACAAAACTTATTGAGACGAAACTATGAATTTGACGCTGCACGCACACACGCACGCCCGCCCGCCCGCTCGCTCGCCCTCCAAACGACATACCCCAATCTAATAACCAATCTAATAACCAGGGTTTTTGAAGGAAAACCTGGTTTAAATTAGATCTTTAAAATCTCACTTTGCGTCCTTAAATATGATTTGATATTTAGCAGTTACTAGTCTGAATATATGAACCTGAATAACGAATACGAAATAACCATTGAAGTATCATCTGTAAAGTAAGACTAACATCAGCAAATAATATTGTGTTGGTCTATTTCATTATAGCACATGTACATAAGTAAAACGCCAGCTCCGTGTATTGATTTGGAGGAGCTGAAATCTCTTATCTAGCACGTTTACATAAGTAAAACACCAGCCCCATGGTTTGATTTGTAGGAGCTGAAATCTCTTATCTAGCACGTGTGCATAAGTAAAACGCCAGCCCCGTGGTTTGATTTGGAGGAGTTGAAATCTCCAATCACTTCCATAATAAACACCGTGATCAGTTTAGTTTGATTAAATCCGGTTTAACGGTTATGCAACTTATTAAAATATGTGAAATGGAGCGATCAATGAGAGGTAAAAGTGGATGCAAAAAGTCTTGAGTATGAGTTTGAGTCATGACTAGTTTCTAAAACGTTCACGGTTTAAACCGATAGACGAGAACACCTCGCGAATGTAATATAATGAATAACTTACAATTAACAACAACCGTCACTGTACTGCTGGCCGTCTTGCTGTATTCTATAGCGCTATTACTAGCGATGCATCTATATATTCCAGCATCGTATCGCGTCACCTTGGCAATGGAGATAACTCCATCTATTCCAGTGCGGGAGTTTCCTGTCATATTTGTCCAGTAGAAAGAACAACTGGGGTAGCAATCTGATGAGCAGGCTATAGTAATCTCAGTATTCCCTTCAGTCAAGATATAAGGTGAGCTTTTATTGATGTGAGCATCGTCAGGTCCATCTTGCAAAGAAAATTAAGTTAAATATTACACGAAAAAAAGCAAATGTTGTTTAGTGCTCCTTTGATAATTGAAAGCGAACTTACTTGTTATTGTTATAAGCTTAGACATTCTTGATACTGTCCTTTTCTAGATTTGCATATATCGGTTGAAAACAGAAATAATAGGACAATAATATGACCAGAGAGATGATTTCATTTTCAACTTCGTTAAGTATCACCACTGCAGGTTCGAATCACAATGAGAGCTCGACTGCGACTTCTGCTCAACCCGGGGCTAGAGGGCGTGAGCGGTAGCTAGCATATTTCACTACCGTTCATGAAAAGTCTCAATCAAAGCGAGACTGCAATATTTCGTATGTGTCGTGTTCGGCCGTTTCCAAAGGTCCACTCTCATACTCTTTTATAAGTGAGGAAATGTCGATTCTTACGGATGCGTACAGTGTACAGTACCGGTTCTACCCATGAAACGTGGTGGTCTTCCTCCACCACAAAACAATCGACCGTCATATATAACCTTACATGTGTTTAAAATGGCGTAAAACGGCATACTTGAAGAAAAAAAGCACCACTCCCCGAGCAACGTCTTAAGCAGGTATGTTTCTTAATGTATTCAATTTTCTAGCGATTGTAGTGGAGTTGAGGAATTTAACATAGGTAAACTTTGCATAACTCAAAAGCTACGTCATCAGTGCTACCGTTACGAACTTCTAAAACGGTTTGCATGTTTTGTTTATTGTAGCATTTGTTTACTTTTAAAATATAAAGGTTTAATAATTATTCTGCGACAACGATTTTTAGAACCTGATTTCTATGACTAGGTTATTTACAAACTGCATGAAATCCTTGGTCATGATCCTTTTCATACAGCCTTTATCAAACTTATTAGAACTTTTATCAAAAGAGGTTATGACCCTATTCTTTACATATTTATTAGCTCATTTACAGTTCGCCACTACGCTTTCATCTTTAATTCTACGATGGCCCGACAGATTGTGGACCCTATGATGACGTCTACCTAAAACCTGAAAATGAAGGTAGCGTGTAATGTTTGACTTAACATGTTATGATTAATTTCAATTTAATTACATACTATATTTTAATGTAGAAACTTTATTGAACATTGATTTTCACTTTAAAATAAAAGTGTCTCAAAACGTGAATCATTGCTTTAAGAAATCATACTTGGGAAAAATGTCATTCACGATGTTTAGTTCTATATTAATAATAACATACACAAGTGTGACTTACAGTATACAATGAATGACTTTTGGGTACTGCTAGCGGATGTCAGGCCACTAATTACGTTTTCCGTAGATTGACATGTGAACTGTTTCTTGGCGTCGTTGACCTGGACGGGTAATATTGTCAGTTGGTGTTTACTTGAAGTGTATGAATATCTACTATCAGCAGGGATGGTGGTACCATCTATCATCCAGGAATACTTCAAACTGAGTCCATGATCAGTAGGTACAGTTGTTGATGTACTACCGCTGCACGTCAGTGTGACAGTTTCTCCTACATCAGGATTCTGGTTAACACTTACTGTAGGTGTTGTAGGTCTACCTAAGAATAAGCAACACACTCGGACAATGTTATGTAACTTTTTGATACAAACATATTATATTAAATACCCAAATAACAAACATTAAATTAAGATCCTTGTTATCTGCGATAATGCGCATTTTGACATTGAATTGATTGCCTCATACGAATACATTACATATGTAACATACTCATTATAGCCCTAAAAGATAAAAGGCTGATGGAATGCATGTAGTTAAATACATTAATCACATTTCCTCTGACAATCATAAATAATTTTCGTTTTTTGAAATTATCGTCCAAATGACCATTACTTTTACCGTGTGGTATAATGATCTTATTCTAAATCTTAATTCCCGGTGTAGTTAGAGAAACTATATACATAGCAGGTACATTCATATTGTCAATAACCACCTTTTCTTACAACTTTATTTTTCAGATACTCAATGATACGTTTAAATGTTATAGTGTTTAATTAGTGAGCACGCAGCAATAGGAAAACAGTTGTTTAATAATGACATTTCATAAAAATTCAGTCAATCCTACTTGAGGTGAAAGTACACTCAATCAAAGTATTACAGAATACAGATATACAAATCGAACAGGAAAAGCAGCATTCAAGAACGACAGTCAACCACAAACACACAGAGGAAACAATAACAAATTTAAAGATGAATAAAACGCCAAATAAGACTATCACAAACACAAAAGGGTTGACAATAAGGCTACCGCCTTAGTACGGTCAGTGGCAAAAAGGGCCGCTGGTGGTTTGAAGTCCAACCTGGTTCTATTATCTTGAAATGTACGAATATGTTCCTCTATAACTGCAAGTGCAAGTAGATATGGTATGATTGCAAAAGCTAATCTCATATTTTTGCTTTAAACACGTTCTGTCGTTCTGAATTAGTATCACTAATACATACTTGTAACCTAACAAGAATGTATACGTTTATTATTTAACATGGCTAATATTATTATTGTATCAATCCAAATTTACGTATATGGCATATAATATAGAAAATGAGTAAAGAAGTTCAAAATTAATATGCATCGAGAGCATGTTCCCTAATAACCAATCCACGCAAAAGAAAGATCTTATTCACCTCGCCTAATATATCTGACATGTCACGTTTAAACACTATTTTAAAGAGTTGAATTAACTTAAATTTTAAATGTAAAATAATGTTTTTAAGAAAAGGATTGTACACTTTCATATTTTCTCGTTTACTATTCATTGAGCTAATGGTGCACATTTTGCACGTTGATAACAAGCTACAGTTAGCTATAAAGAGACGGAAATAGGTCTACAGTGTAGTCTAAAAAACAACACTAAAAACGATAGTTTTGTAAGAAAATGAAGAAATAATTAAAATGTTTTACTCACGTTCTTATGTCAGTTCTAACGAATTGTCAGATTCTTCAAAAAATCGATTGACGTTTTAAATGACGTCAACCGTTGATAAAATTATACTACGATCATTTCGCTCCAAAATAATCATCTGCACAAAATGAAAAACAATGTACCAATTCCATTCGAAGCTATAGAAATAACAAGAAAGATATAAAAATCGGACAGGGAAAGTACCATTCAATGACGACAGTCAACCACAAAACACAAACACAAACACGCAAACAGACAAACGAGAAGGCAAACGTAATAAAAAATGCAAACTACAAAAGGGTTGACAATAGGACTTCCACCTTGGAACGGTCAGTGGCCAAAAAAGCCACGGGGGGGGGGGGGAGGAGAGAGGGGGGGGGGGGGGGGGGTTAAACCAGTTTCTAGGATGCGCCAAACCTCACACTTACCTACTATCATCCCACTTAAACAGGGACAGTGTAAATAAAGAAATGACCGCCATGCAATATTCTCTAACCAACAAGGCAGCGTTAAAAGGCAATATAAGTAAAATACCTAGATGCTCGTGTATATGTAAATACAAAAACAACAAAAGCCTAGAAAGCCAAAATGAAGGTACTCGATGACTTGGCAGAAGCCAGAGCAACAAGAGGACAAACCATTGGGGGCACGACAAGACAAGACCGCGGACAAACATCAAACGCCACCGTCCTAATGGGCTTTAAGTAGGCGTCATCATAGGGTCCACAGCCTGTCTGGTCATCGTACAATTAAAGAGGAAAGCGTAGTGGCGAACTGTAAAAGGGTCCACCACCAAGCATGCAGTACGTTGCAAAATGATAGGGTCATAACCTCTTTCGATAAACCTTTTAACAAGTTTAACAAAGATAGTATGAAAGTGATCATGACCAAGAATCATACGAAGTTTATAAATCACATCACCATAGAAGTCAGGTTGTGATAGTCCTTGTCGCAGAAGAGTCATTAAATTACTTTTATATTTGGAAAGAAGATCAGGGTTACGATAATAAAGTTTTGCAAAGGTTTTACGAAGTTTATGGTAACGGTAACCCTGATGGAGTAGCTTTTTAGTTATACAAAGATTACGAATATTAAAGTCCTTAACTCGAGTACAAACTCTTGAAAAACGAATAAGTTGAGACACATACAACCCCATAAGAAGTTGCTCGGGGAACATCTCTAGCTAAGTGGGGATAATAACAATGTCAAAATTAAAATCATCTCTCTTGTCATTGATTTTACTAATAATTTCACCATTTTCAATAGAGAGATCTAAATCAAGAAAAGAAGCGTTATTATCAGAAATATTAGCCTTGTTAAGCTGAAGTTCTTTGTCAATGTTTAATATGTCATCATGACACCGAGAGATGTCATTAAAGGCTTCAATAACATCTGCCTTGGTATCTGGTGAAAGACTCAACATGAAATTGACATGAACGCCATTGTGAATACGTACGTTACATATGTAACCTACTCATTTAATCATTAATACATTACAGTTCTAAAAGTTGAAAGGCTGATAGAATACATGTATTTCAATAATTTGATCATATTTCCTCTAATTGCATCTGAATTAAACACAATGACAAACATAAATAAACGGTAATAACGACTTGATCTATCTTGGTTAAAAACAAATTTCTTTATTTGAAATTATCATCCAAATTTCCATTGTATAATGATCTTATTCTAAATCTTAATTCCCGGTGTGAATGACAGGAGATTACAGTACTGGTTCTACCCAGGAAAAGTGGGTGGTCTGCCTCCACCACAAAAAAATCGATCGTCATATATAACCTTACATGTGTTGAAAATGACGCAAAACACCAAATAATTATTTTATGTTAATGTGTTTAATTAGTGAGCACGCAGCAATAGGAAAAACAGTTGTTTAATAATGACATTTCATAAAACACATACTATTTGTATTCACATGTTCTCTAATGATCAATCCGCGCAACATAAGGATCTTCTTCACCTCACCTAATATATCTGACATGTCACGTTTAATCAATATGTTAAAGAGTTACATTTTTAAAATGTTAGCGTTAAAACTAAGCTTTATTGTACATTTTCATATTGTCTCGTTTACTATGCATTGAGCTAATGATGCAGTAACCTACACTATTATTTACACATTCGGCAGGGTTCAAATTAAGCACGTTGACAACTAGCTATTTCTGCTGTAACGGAACAAAAATACGTCTAGTGTCAGAATAAAAACGGCAATTTTTGTGAAAGATAATCATTAAATCTTTCACTCACGTGCTGCTGTTAAGGCTAAAGAATTGTTAGAATTTTTCATAAAATCGATTGACGTCTTAAATGACGTCAACCGATGAATAAGATCATTTGACGCCAATAATCGTCCGCACAAAATGAAAAACAATTCCATTCAACGCTATATACGATAAATAATCAAAATCAACTATTGTATATCGATCGACAATATGGAAGTGTAAAATACAAAAAGTGTTACTAGTAAGTGACAAATGCCCCCGAAAAGCGTTTTCTTACTATAGTTCTTAGATTGTTGAAATGTAAAACACAATGGTAAATGGTAGAGTGAATTATGCGCACAATACATACACATTTTCGTGTAGTATGATGAAATGTCCTTACGTAATTTTCGAGATATAGCTAAGGCTAACTTTTTGATGCATTTGATATTTGACCTCTAAATGTGACCTTGACCTATGAGGTACAGTCCAGATTACACCTTCTCGTTGTACTTAATGTTTGTGTGAAGTTTAATCAAATTCCGTTAAGTATTTTCAAAGTTAAAGCTGAGACATGAGTTTTAATCATTTGAACTTTGACCTCCAAGAATGACCTTCATCTTTGAGGTATGGACTTGATTTTTGTGAAGTCACATGAAATTCTTTTCAGTACTGTAACAGTTATGTCTGAAGCACGAATTTGACTCATTTGACATTTGACTTTAAGTATGACCTAGACATTTGTGGTAGGAACCTGATTTTTGAGCGCAACGCATACATTCATCGTGATTAACATTTACCCTAGAGTACTTCAAAGTTATGGCCGAGACACGAATTTAACTCATTTGAACTTTGCCTTCCAAATGTGGTCATGATTGTTTCGGACAAATGAACGAATGAATGAACGAACGAACGGAAGGACGGAATGTGCAATTATTATTTCCCCCTCCCTTCGGGAGCATAAAACGTGTCATAAATTCATAATGCGATATATTACTAGGAATTCGTCGTTTTGGCGTAATTACCAAGTAGGTATATGGTGATACACTGAACAGGAACAGAATCCCCAAACGTTTTTCTCAAGGTATAAACACCAAATCTGTTCTCTGGTACATTTCTGTAAACAAACGTTATATTTCCTGTTTGTGTGTCTCCAGTGAATGTAATCCCGGCTATATATTGGACTGATCCTGTTCCATTGACTAGGTATGCTATTTCCAAAGGGGGAATATGACCCTATATATAGAACTTGGACTTGGGGTTATACTAAACCGGAATGTTACATCTGTAGATACACGACTGTATTGTTGGCTAAGGTTTACTTCACAACCTGAAAAATAATATAAACACGTTTTACAAGATTTAAATTACAATTATTCCCAGCATAAATTAATTAAAACAGTTGTAAGAATACTAATCACTTTATTTCAAAAACAGTAAGCCATAGGCCCATATATACATATACATGTTCAACAGACGTAGAAAATGCATACATACATGTATTAACAAATGTCAGAAGCAAAAATAAAAAAGTTATACTGTGAGTACAAGCGTATAGTTTATTCCGAAGTGTATTTTCTGTTCCAAAAGACTCATATAATTTAACTGCTGCCACTTCGGTATTGATATCACCCATTTTTTTTCAATAAATACTAATGCTATAACTTGGTTCCAATTAAATACATAGAGGAACCCATACTTTTAACTTTTATAAACAATAAAATGTTTGAAAATTAACTGATAATTTTTTCGAAAGAAATGATCGTTTTCAGTGATTTTTGTTAAATTTTGAGTTCCCCACAAAAACATTTCAAAGTAATAAAAAGTATAACCCGGGAATGTTGTAGAAAGAAAAGTTTAACGTGATTGTTTTTTTCAAAAACACTTAAACATTAGAAATGACGTCCATTAAATTGACACAAAAGGTATGCCAGTTCTCATCGATTTAAACACACAAAATTAAAGCATTATGTAAAGGGAAGGATTTTTCAAAATTTAATAAATAAATATTAATTGAACATGCATGAGATTACTTTATGAAAAATTATTCCAGTTTCGGTGATAAAATAATGATCAAAATTGAACTATGAAATGTATAAAAGGGTTGACAATAGGGCTACAGCTTTGGAACGGAAGTGGTAAAAAGGCCGCTGGGGCTTCAAACCAGGTTCTAGGGCGCACAATTGTTTTTTTAAATAAAACTACTTAAAATAATGAAAATAAATGTAATTTTCGGTAATTTTTTAAAAAAAATGTTTTTTGTATGTTTGGCTCCCGTAATTCTATCATGTTCAAAAATTAACTGAAGGCATAAATAATTTTAAAAATCGATATTAGAATGTGCCATCACTTATTGTACCATTATACCTTAGGATGCGTGGTCCAGTGGTAGAGCGTCAGACTCCAGATCGAGAGGTCGTGGATTCAATTATCGCCGTGACCATGCATAAAATAATCAATCCACATTACTTAGTACTGGTTCTACACAGGAAGCCTTCCAGAGTGATTAATATAAGTTGCAAATACTTGTTTCGCAATCGATGTAAAAGAAATATGTTGACATTAAGGCCTAAACTTAAAGGTAATGTTTAAGTATAACGTTACGTTGACCTTTGAAATACTTTAACATCAATACATAACTTAGGATAAAAACAACTGAATATTATATCTTATTCTTAGAAAAATCAATATAACATATATATGTATCGCTGGTAGGGATTTAATTATTTGCTCTGTCTCGTTTTATAGGGATGACAATAGGGTGAACGTGAAGCTAGGTGTACCCTATACCTGGTAATCCCCACTGGCCTTTTTGCCACTGACCGTTCCAAGGTGGTAACCATATCGTTAACCCGTTTGTTTGTGATATCACATGCCTTACTTCTTATTAACATTGTAATTGTTGTTTGTTTCATAGCTTGTTTTTGGTTGACTGTGTTCTGTGAAAGATACATTTCCTGTTCGACTTTTATAAAAATCGAACAGGAAAAGCAGCATTCAAGGACGACAGTCAACCATAAACTCACACAGAAATAAAGAACAAATTTAAAAATGAATAAAAGTCAAAATAAGACATCACAAACACAATAGGGTTGACAATAGGGCTACCGCCTTGGAACGGTCAGTTGCAAAAAAGGCCGCTGGGGTTTAAAGTTTATAAACATACGATATAGTTTAAAGCTTAGGACATTCTTAAAATGTACTCACCTTTAAGACAACCAACATTGATCACAAACATGCAGATAAATACATGGAATTGGACTATGTTCATCATTCCATTTTAATCCCAAACACGAAATATGTAATAATGTTTAAATTGACCAATTATCTTAACCGATCATTATCCATGTACGTGTTTTAAATAAAAGTAGTTAATTGTAATATATGCTTTGCTATAATACTGTTATATGACCTAATACATCATGCTATTCAAAATACCTACACAACTACCTGTTTAACTATGTACCTATCACGTTAAAAGAGTAGTTTACACATTTAATCGATCCGATATTACTAAAGAAAATAACTATATACCACCATGTATGCTTCGTGTATGATAGATTTGACTGAGATTTTGACAGTGGATGAATTGAATTAATGACATCTGTCAGCAATATGCAAAAATAAATAAATAATACTATTCTTATAATTAATATTTATATTAAATAAAAATGCAAGCGATATTTTCAAAAATCAATCTAGATTGCCGTGTGTCCCTTTAATCTTGAATTTGTGATTTCAGTTATTTATTATAGTATTATACAATTTTAAGTTTCATATACTTAATCGATTAATTAATGATACATGTGTTTAGTTTAAGATGCATGTCACGCTACTTGTCTAACCAGGAAGTATTAGAGTGGTTGATGTATATCTTGTGTTACTGTGTATATCTCCGTATGTTAAGATATTTGTTATGTCTTTACACAGCAATATGTTGGACGAGGAAGTCTCTAAATAGTGTATAAATAATATGCTGTGTTATCAAGGTAATGAGGTAAGTTGGCATATATATATACTATTATAATTAGTCTTATAATGATATACCTTGTGCATTGTTTGTATGGCATATAATCGCATATATGTGGATTATTATTTAAAGCTGCAGTACGTTTATTGTCAACCTTAACGGAGATGATTTAAAGTGTTTATTGTGTGGGTGTACAATATTACAATTAAATTTGCATTAAATCGCCCAGTGTACCTATGCGTTAATTGAAATAACTAAGTTGAACTTGCCATATAGTATAACGTTATGCGAACTTTTTAACTTTACATAAACAATAACTGTGTTCTAAATAAACCATTTGGCCGGCACATTACCTGTAATATACAGCTTAATAGTATATCAGTTTACACATCATATACTGAAACTATTTATTTGAGGTAGATTATAAAGCTAAATTCTATTCTTTTGATTGCATAGTGTAATTCCTACATGTATGTAGTAAGGCTTCCGAATACTTTTCAGCGTTTTCATTTTATGTCTATGTAAGCATACTCGGCCTATAATACTATTAGCAATGTATGTTTCTTGCATGTACAAAATTGCAAAAAGTAAAATACAGAGCATTCTGTTGCTATTGACAAATGTTAAACATGCATCTATAGCAACATATTCTTACTGTCGATTCCTACGGATGGTGGGAGGTATGGTTCTACCCAGAAATAAATTAGTTGGTCTGCCTATACCCGAAACAAATCGGCCCGGCAACCATATATGGCCTGACACGTTCTACAATATGACGTAAAACAAACATCTGTACGTAACCTAAATCACCACTATTTTACAATTCTAGACGTGCATGTTAGGATAAGAGGGCTTGATGTCAACTAGAAATAGTGTCTTGCATGGTGAGAGCTGAAGTTAACATAATAATATAACCATTTTTGAACATAAAATAAAATAATAAACAATTTTATGAATAACTATTTATTGTAGTTTGAACCTTTTCATAAGTCACAATTGTAGTCTGATTTTATACTTGCATTGTAACGAACATTTATATATTTCCAGACTAGTTTTATAAACATTCACTAATCGTAATACATCAAGTTAGTGACCCTCTTGTTTTAAAGCAGTAAACACTGATGTGTAATTAGATTTATTAATTCAAGGCCGTTCAGTAACCCGTTATATATTGTGATTTTCAGGGGAGATGACTACCTTTCATTTCCAACTAGTTTTAGTACTGGTAAACGTTGGGTTGTCGTACGCAGGTAAGCACACTGATTTGTATGCATTAAATAACACATATGTTTTAACTGAACGTATCTATATTAAGCAATGCATTAAAATCTAGATTGACTTTGGTTGCTTAAAAGCAACATGGAAATATAAATTAAGCACTTAGAATTGTTTATCAAAAAAATCAGCTAATAACATGTTACTGCAGAAGAGTTCATACTTTATTTCTGATTAAATTAATTAAATTGTGGTGAATACACATCTTACGAACAGGTAACGTCATTGAACAGTCATGTAAATGTAGTATATATCACGGATATCGAATAAGAATGCATATGTCATCTTAAAAGAAACAGCATTTGTATACAATTACGTGTATAATACAACAGAGTGTAGTATTGTTGTAAAGTCTAGTAAATGCATAGGTTAATAAACAAAAATAAAGCAGCGTTAAATCATATTCATACTAGTAAGTATTTCAGAAACTATAAATGATTCTATGCAACCATTTATTAAGTGAACATTTAACGAAAGGATCGCAAGAAAAGTATTGTGGATAAAGGATATTAAAGCCGTTCCCTGTTAGAGCACACAGCAAGCAACACTGTGGATTAAACATTAAAAAGTAATACATGCCATTTTTGCATAGACAAACATTTTTTTAGATGACTGCATTTAGATACTGGCGTCTCTCCTCATCCACGGAGTATTTCTGTAGCTCGCGCTATAGACTGAACGCCAATCATATACTCTATTTTGCATTTAGATACTGGCGTCTCTCCTCATCCTCGGAGTATTTCTGTAGCTCGCGCGATAGACTGATCGCCAATCATATACTCTATTTTGCTATCCCGATGTCCTCGAGAAGTACATACATGGACGATGCTGAAAAGTCTATATCCTACTTCAATAGGATAGCTTTAAACTTTATACTTCATCTCTTAATTAGCCTTCTAACTCTTGGTACTCTTTCTTTTCATTTCCTTTCATGGTACATTCAGCTCGGCGATAACTATTTTCCGGACCTTTAAAGA
Organism: Cyrtodaria siliqua; assembly: GCA_037043455.1. Lineage (NCBI taxonomy): Eukaryota > Metazoa > Mollusca > Bivalvia > Adapedonta > Hiatellidae > Cyrtodaria > Cyrtodaria siliqua. The sequence continues at coordinate 243,594 of JAWPHD010001686.1, forward strand.
TCACAAGACGATTTAGGGATGTCGAGTTGTATGGATAACGTTCGAAAAATATAGCTTCCTGTATATGTCTCGTGTCGCAATCGTTGGTGACGTCCGGACTGCTAACTAGTTTTGTACCTTTCCTCAAGGATCACATGGCCATGACGCTATTGACCCCATTGATATTATCCCACAAAAAACCTGTTGATGTGTTGAGAGGATATGATTAAAGTTAGAATATGTTTATCCTAAACGGAGATGATATAGAATTTGTGTCAAGTATTAGTGTATATTAATATTACCGTTAAATTTGCATTAAATTACCTGATGTACCCAGGCGTTAATTAAAACATGTGATTAGAAACATAAAGTACGCTTCATTAAAAAGGTAGGCTACCAGTTGTATGCTTAGCGTCAGCTCAGCGTACTGCGGATACAGCGTTAGTACAATTAAGGTATTGAACATATTTATTCGGCATAGTGTACCTTTAATTCTATTCCATTGATTTGATAATTTTCTTATTTGTAACACTTCAAAATACATCGCCAACTGTTGTTTTTTTACGTTTTAATAAGCACAGTGTGCCTTTAGGAGTTTCTCATTTCCCGCAAAGGAAATTACGCTTCTGACCATCTCCGGTATAATATCAGTCTACTGCCCGTATCATGAACTAGAACTAGACGTGTTGTTCTGCCTCGTGGTCTGACACCTTGTTCAACTGATTGCACATCTGCAGTCCTCGGACCTGTTTGTTCTAATCTTCGTCCTTGTATAACTATTTTAAAGTTTTGTATAAATGTTACTTATGCTGCATATACTTTGTTTTATTCTACAGCGACAATCAACTCGGTACAGATAAAGGACAATGTTGTTCCACTTAAGGGTTCTTCTATTCAACTGGTATGCAACATTTCTGGTTTCAAGACAGAATCAGTGCCAATATCCTGGTACAGGACAGACACAGAGCAGGTAGTGCAAAGTGGTGAAGTGACGCAGTGTTTAGCTACAGCATGTTCTATAACCAGCAGAACAGGATATACATACAACTCTGACAACAGTGGTATGTATATTGATATCACTGGTCTCAGTCAGAGTAGAGATGGGAAATGGTGGACGTGTGGATCTTCATTTGGACAGGCTCTACAACTTGTGGTTTACAGTAAGTGTGTTGGCTTGAGTATAATAGGTTTTATTATGTATCCAGATTTTAAAATGTGTCTTTGAGTATTCTCAAACCAGTATAATCTGAAACAATATGGCATTATATTTTAAATTACACTACATATTTTAAAAGCTTGCAGACTGATGCATAAAACAGTATATTGTATAGTTTCAGTCAGCTCAGTTGTAACTGTTCTTTTTTGTCGTTTTTTTATGCGTGCTTTTGGTTGACTATGTTATGTAACTGCTACATTTTCTGTTCGACTTTTATCGTTAATTTTGTTTCTAGTATTCAAAATCTTGATTTTATAAGTCAATAGTTTCCATTTTAACTTGTTTATAAATACGTTAAGATCCCCATCCAGTTACTATTTAATAACACAAAACCTTCGAAATTTGAAAAATTATAAAATTCTAGAAAAAAATAATCTTCATTACTCAACCGAAAATTCATGTTGACGTAATTTTAACAGCTTGATTCGATATCAACCGAAATCTTCGTTAGAAAATAATTTTATTTTATATAATCATATATACAATATATTTATTCTGGAGGCAAGTTGCTTTTACATTTACATGAATTTGCAGCTTTTATGTGTGTTCTTCTTTAGCTGCTGTGTTTATGTTTATCAAACCGGTGGTTATAAATGTACTGATCATTGGGCTTACACAAAGTTTGGTTTCTATGGTAATTATAATTGCTAGCTATGTTCCAGCTTCCTTCCAAACGATATATTTCGTGGCAAAACTATATCATCAACATAATTATGCTTTACCACAAAATACATGAGAATATAAGATTCTGATTTTACTTAATACGCTAATGAGAGCTAGCATGTTCATGCTTAATGACATTAGACTGTAAATGCATGTGTGTCATTTTAAAATGTATGATGTAACTAAGGCATTGAGATCAAGATCACACAAATTAATACAATAGTGATATTCAGTCAAAAATAAACATTTTATAATTGTCTAACTAGTTATCGGGAATTTGTTTCTAATATATATACTAATAAAATCATGTATATGTTGTGATTTGTGTCGTTACCAAAATACTTTCTCGGACAACTTCATGGAGTACTTACTTTGTGGCTTGCTAGGCTTTTGTTTTCTTATATTATATATACATGATCATTTATGCTGCCTTGTTTGTTTAGTTTATAATCTGGAGGGAATACCTTTATTTACATAATCCCGTTATTGGGATGACAAAACGTATTGTCATGGACTTGGAGATGGAGGTTGATTATCCAGCACGTCTGGAATCCCCAAAATCTCCAAATTCTCCAAGGTCTGCCAAACCCGCAGGCCGTAAACCCGTACTTCCGCCTTAGTGACGTCAAAAACAAATTAGGTCATTAAATGTAACTGAGGAGGTTTAAAACCTAATTATGATGAACTCAGCTTACTTTTAAATAAACACAACCCTGTTGCATTTTGTCTTCAAGAAACTTTCTTGAAGACTAATGATATATTTTAAAAACTATTCATTGTATAAATATATTTGTGATACAGGTGATAAAGCTTGTGAATCGAAACATTCCTTACAGAACTGTTGCGTTGAAAACTGGTTTGCAAGCTGTTGCGGTCAGTGTTACGATGCACAGAGTTATAACAATATGCTCCTTATATTTACCGCCCAGTTCTTCACTAGACCTTAAAGATCTAAATCACCTAGTTGCACAATTACCATCACCTTTTATACTCTTGGGTGATTTTAATGCACACAACTACATTTGGGGTTGTAAGGATATCAACGATAAAGGCAAGAAAGTTGAGGATTTCTTAGCCAAAAATAATTTGTGTCTTTTTAATGATAACAAATCACATACTTATTTACATCCAGCTACAGGCTCTCATTCTTCCATTGATTTAACAATATGCGCTTTTGATGGATTTTCGTGGAGTATTGGTGACGACCTGTGTGGAAGTGACTACTTCCCCTTGTTTCTTGAAAATATCGGCCCCTTACTTCTCGAAAAAACGCAACGATGGAAACTTCGCAAAACTGCTCTGGATACGGTCAATCTCTTTGCGAGGAACAATTAAAGCCATCCGTTTTCGAGGATGTCGAAGACGCAACTTCTCTTTTTACCAAAACCCTTCATGTTATAGCTGATCAAACTTTTCCAAAAACCTCGGCAAAACCAAAACGCTCACATAAACCATGGTACGATGATGACTGCAAAAAGGCAGTCAGCGATCGTAAAGCTGCATTGAATGCTTTTAATTTGCGGCCAACTCAAAATAATTTATATACTTTTAGAGTTTTTCGTGCGAAAGCCCGTCGTACTATTAAGGATAGCAAGAGGAAATCCTGGAGATCTTATGTCTCTAGGCTGAACACTCGCTCATCTCTTAAGAAGACGTGGGTCATGATCCGGAAAATAAACGGTAAAGGTAATTCTAGTTGTGTAAATCATCTCAAAACTGATATTGATGATATTACATCTGTCAAAGACATTACAAACACTTTGGCAGGAACTGTTTCTAAAAAGTCTTCTTCTGAAAATTGTCAACCAAATTTTCTAAAAAATAAGAAGCTAAAAGAACAGAAGAAGCTGAATTTCAAGTCTAAAAAATTGGAGAAATACAATAAACTGTTCACTCTCAAAGAACTTCGAGAATCCCTTAAAAGGACTCATGATACATCAGCTGGTCCTGATGCTATCCATTATCAATTATTAAAACATTTACCTGAAACCTGTCTCTCTACACTTCTTGATATATTTAATAAGGTTTGGGTGACCGGAAACTTCCCCGATTCTTGGCGGGAAGCAATCGTTGTTCCAGTCCCCAAACCCAGAAAGGATCATACGAACCCAATAAATTATCGCCCTATTGCTTTAACGAGTTGTATATTTAAAACCACGGAACGATTGATTAATGAGAGACTCGTTTGGTACCTGGAATCCAACACGCTGATAACAAAGTAACAAAGTGGATTCCGGCTCCAACGAGGCACAACAGACAATCTCATTCGATTTGAATCATTTATTATGGAAGCTTTCGTAAAGAAAGAACATCTAGTCGCTGTATTTTTTGACTTGGAGAAAGCTTATCATACTGCATGGAAGTACGGTACCATGAATGATCTGTATGACCTTAGTCTTAGAGGCCGATTACCAATTTTTATAGAGAATTTTTTAGATGATAGACAGTTTCGTGTCCGAATGGGGTCAATCCTATCTGACATTCATGAACAGGAGATGGGTGTGCCACAGGGCAGCATACTCTCTGTCACCCTTTTTAATATAAAAAATAACAGTATAGTTAAATGCATCAATCCTGGTGTGGATTGCTCTCTATATGTTGACGACTTTGTTATATGTTATCGTGCAAAAAACATGAACACTCTTGAGAGACAACTTCAACAATGTCTGAATAAACTTCAGACCTGGTCGGATGAAAATGGTTTTAAATTTCTAAATCTAAGACTAATTGTATGCATTTTTGTCAACTACGTAAACATCATGAAGACCCCCATCTAACACTGGATGGGTCACCAATACCAGTAGTGGATGAGACAAAATTTCTTGGTATTATTTTCGACCGTAAATTAACGTTTATACCACACCTTAAATACTTGAAGGCCAAGTGCCTTAAAGCTCTTAATTTACTTAAAGTTGTTGCAAACACTAATTGGGGAGCGGATCATTAAGTCCTTTTACAACTTTATAGATCTCTTATCAGATCCAGCCTGGACTGCGGCTCAATAGTATATGGATCGACTCGCAAGTCATACTTGCAGATTATCGATCCTATACATAATAAAGGATTACGACTCGCCTTAGGTACATTTCGTACATCACCAGCCGAAAGTCTATATGTTGAAACTAATGAACCATCACTGTCTCATAGACGGGACAAATTAGCCCTATAATATGCCATTAAATTAAAATCTAACCCTTCAAACCAAATTTCGATAATGTTTTTAATCCTATTTATGAACCTCTTTTTGATCAAAAACCGAAGGCCATTCGACCATTTGGTCTTCGTATGAAACCAAAATTAAGTGACTCTGAAATCAACCTAAATTTGATTGCCAAGTACAAAGTACCACAAATTCCACCGTGGACTTTGGATACACCAACAATTATTTTTGATCTTTGTAATGGTAACATATCCAGTAAAGACCCTACTGTCTTTCAAAGCAATTTAATGAAATTAAATCGAAATACAGTAACTTTCAACATATATACACAGATGGTTCGAAAGATGGAGATAAGGTAGCTGCAGAGCTGTTATTCACAAACACAGCATAAAGAGCCGTCTACCTGACAAGGCCTCTATCTTTTCAGCTGAACTTAAGGCAATTGAACTTGCCTTAAATTATATTCAGGAATCTGATGATGACCATTTTGTAATATTTTCTGATTCCCTTTCATCTCTTCAAGCACTGGGTAATATGAAACATGATAACCCAGTTGTGCTTCAGCTTTTAGAAAAGTACAATTCTCCTATAGTTGATAATGTTATTATTTTCTGCTGGCTTCCAAGCCATGTAGAAATACGTGGTTATGATAGAGCGGATAGTGCTGAGGTTTACATATATCTCCTGCTAAATTACCTTATACTGATTTTAAAAGTTGTATTAACACATTTATTCGTAACTCTTGGCAAGCCGCTTGGGATTTGTCAGTTAACAATAAACTCCATTCAATTAAACCGTTACTTGGAGAATGGCGTTCTTCTAGTAGACCCTTTCGTCGAGAAAAAGTTGTCCTAGCCCGGTGATTTGCAAACGGTCAAACACATCTTGTTGGAATGTGTAGACTTTGATCCTATGCGTCAAAGGTACTACAATGTTAATACTATGAAATAGTTATTTGATACTATAGATTTTAGTCTTGTTTTAGATTTCCTCAAAGAAATCAGACTATATAAATCATTATAATGTGTTCTTTTATTTACTTTTTTATATACACGTTGACGGGCATTTGTTGATTTACACATATAGTTTATATATACTACCATATCATTCCTTATTTTTTAATAGTTTTATCTTGATATATTTACATTATTTTTTAATTACTACTTAATTTCTTCATCTTTCGTCGGTTTTTGCGCACAATATGACCTATGCATGTGTCGACGTGCCGTAAAACACCATTCACTCATTCATTCATATTATAACATTATACAACACAGGTGCTAACATTAAAAACATGTTCATTTTGTCTCATGATGACCAGTTTATCTAGTGATCAAATCTTTCATGATAAATGTGCTTTGATTGTTGACAATTACAAATAAAACAATTCTAACATCTACACACCGTTCGTATATTTTTTATCATATTCATTCCCCTTACTGTTTTCTTATGTAAGTGTTCTGACCGGCTTGTGATACTTTTTATCACTGTTTTCTTGTTCATATTTATTACAAGGTGAGCAATTGCCAGAATGTATACTCTGTTTTGCACCGTTAACGGTCAAACATATCCCGTTAGACTGTGTAGACGTTGATCCTATGCGACAAAGATACTGCCAAGTTAGTGGTATGAAGGATTTATTTTATATAATTGATTTCAGTCTTGTTTTAGATTTCTTAGAGGGACACTGTCCGTAAGTAAGCAGATATTAAGCATAGTCAAATAACTGTCTGACTTTTATTCGGTGAAATGTATACATGAAAACATGAGCAACGACCCAGATAAGTATGTAGCAATACATTCGTGAGTTTGAAAAAAAGTTTTATTTATTATTTGTTTATATTTTCTGCCGATCACGTGATATCCAGCTACTGTTAATAATAATAATATTTGATCATTTGATATAGATATACATGCATGAACACTATATTTCAATCACATATTTCTTTTTTACGATTTAAAATCTAATTAAGGGTACCTTGCCATTATGTTTTCCTTTTACTCCGAAGTAAACTAAACTTCGAGGTGATGGTACTATTTGTTTCGTTGCCATATTTGTGTTACAAACTACCATATTAAAAGATATTGTCATAAAAGTTTTATAATTTCCTTTTTAAAACAGATAAAAATGCATGGTACAATAATATTAAACTTATAAAACAGCGCTCACTTGCATGTGGAAAGAATACTCTGAACGTTTTTAGAAATACATTTTTATTCCTCAGTGGGATGTTTGCACCTTATTTACCTTCAGCATTGTAGTCGTTATGAAAGTGAATGTCATACTCTTACATATGTTACAAATTATATGTCCATAGTTTGCTACCAACAAAACATCTACATTAGATGTAAGCAATGTATGATACGAGTCTCTTTCGTATCTCTAAGTGTCGTTTCTTTGCGTGTTGTTTGGTTGACTGTGGTCATTGATGTTACATTTCATGTTCGACTTTAATATCTACATGTATTGGCATGAAGTGTCTATTTGCAAACAAATTTCTTTTAATAAAACTGTTTTAGTTATATTTCTACGCAGCATATAATTAACTCATCATGCTTATAACGATCATCGTCACTATCGTCATCATCAACAAAGGCAGCAAGCAGCATCAATAACAGACAGCAACTAATGCAAGTCTCTTAGCTTATACTTCTTAGTATTTAGGACTGGGACGTTAGCAGGTCCGATAGACTGGAACCTCTCCTCTGAAAAGAAGAAATAAAAACGTTTTTCGATTGTTCGAGTCAGATGATTCTACAAAACGTTCTGCCGAGCAGTGACAACAATTCAATTGAGTCAGACATCAATAACCTAAATCAAGCATTACTATCGTCGTCGTCGTCATCAAAATCATCGTCATCATCATCATCACCACCATCATCACCATCATGAATATATCATGCATACTAGCATCGTTATGCATCATTTTCGTCATTATCAATTTTAACGTGAATTTTGATTTGTACTTCAGCTGTACCCCATTCCTTACAGTACAAGAGTGTGCCAACTCTTCCACAAGACCTGTCAGTTAACAGTGTAACTTTGGAGTGTCAAACTGACTGTGCCTACCCAGCACCAACATTCAACTGGTACTATACTGAGGTAAGCTTGTGCTTAATAAATACATGTAGCTAATATAAAGAGATGGCATCTGGATTCCACAGCCTTTCTGTGCACCCACCACCGAATAGTGAGAAAATCAAAAAAATCAAATCAATAGTGAGGGAGCATATAGCTTTAGTCATGTCGGTCCCATCTGTCCGTCCGTGCGAGTGTCCATAAAGGATGTTTACCTATAATGTCAAGATGTGCATATCGATTCGGCGTCAAAATCGACCTTGTATTACCGGAGTTACGGCACTTTTTTGTCAAATTGTACGTATTTCGCCGATTGTTTGCAGTCGAGACATCCGTGTCCCTTGGACACATTTCTAGTTTCGTATCTATTTCCATGTGAACAGAAATATCTTGTATAGATAAGACTGCTCCATCATTGAGATACTTTTGTGTAGACAAACTGTAAACGAAATGCCATTATATTTGTACTAAGTTGTGTAAGTAAAGCTAAAATATAGCATAAAATATACTCGCCTCGTGCAGGTATGACTATTTTAAATTAGGTTGATCCATGGTGCATTTAATGCGGCAATAATAATGATTTTATCTGAATGCAACTTCCGAGATGGGCTAGTATTGTTGCTACAGCATATATTAGAAACAACTGAAATGTTTTGTTGACATATTAGAACATATTAAAATAGTGGACAGCCTTCAACTGAGATGATTTACAGTTTAAGATTGCAAAGTATGTTTCATTAATGATGCATCAGTACAGCAATATTCTGCATCAGAGTTGCTATTGAACGAACATAATGTTTTGTTGACCTATTAGAACATATTAAAACATTGGACAACCTTCAGTTTAGATTTTTTACAGTTTAAAATTTCTATTATCAACGTATGTTTCATTCTTGTACCTGAAACCTGAAGAATGGAGCATCCCGACAGCAATATTTTGCATCAGGAGTTATTAGTGCACGAACAGGCGTAAGCTGTACCGACTCGGAAAAAATCTACAGTTCAACACTTATCTTAGCACAGTACACAGCGTTTAATGGCAATGCAGACAAAACCGTCAGATTTCAATGTGGAATACCCTTTTTCCCAGGTCAGATAACAACCTTGTACACCCCTTTGTCTCCAGAAATTACATTTGCAGGTAAATCTTAAAACATTTCTATGTAATTTATACTAATAAATACTACCAAACTATAATGGAATATAGAATACAGATTACAATATTAAATACATACTATATTATTGAACTAGCATACACGGGGCATTATAACAACTGTCTATTATACAACTTAATTTGAAATAATTACATGACAGATGAAGGTTTTTGATACTCTGATATTCCTATTCGTATTTTCTAAACTTAGTGAATGTCACCAGCGTTACTCTAACATACGGCTTAGATCAAACAAGCAGCAGTTCCATCATAGCTGTGACCAGAGGATTAACAAACAATCTGACATGTTATCCCACCTCAAGCAGACCAAAACCTACTATTGTATGGTACATCGATGACGTAGAGAAGTTGAGATCAACATCTACCAGCTTTACATTTACTCCCTCAGACAATGATCATGACAAGCAGATCTACTGTAAAGCTTTCAACATACAACCTGAAAGGCAGGCGGTGTTTTCAGACAGGCCTAAACTCTATGTTCAATGTAGGTATATATATGTTTTGTTGCTGGCTCTTCTCAGTGAATTTTCAGTCAAAAAAGTATGAAAGGAGAAATAAAGTTCACATGGATCTTTCACATACTTCTGTTTAGCTTAATTTCTGTTTTATCTAAGAAAACAGTCAATTTTAAAATGTAATTGAACAAACGATTGGTAAATAATTCTCCTACAGGTTTATGATAACAAAACGGCATGTGTATTACTCATGTGAAAGTAGCTGCCAGTTTAATATGACCATATTGCTTCAGAAGTAGGTATAAAAGTCTGACAAACAATAATAACAATTTTAATAAAAACGTAAGGCATGTGACATCACAAACACAGACGGGTTGACAATAGGACTACCGCATTGGAACATTAAGTGACAAACATGCCGCTTGGGATTTCAACCAGGTTCTTTGAGTGCACCAAACCTCACTCTTACCCTATTGTTATCCCAAAATAACCGGACAGTATAAATAAAGACATCTCCGCCATTTTATATTCTTTAAAGCTTTATTTACTTTACATCAATTACGAAACATGCAACACAGCTTCGGGATGGCTCAATTGTTAGTATTATTGACAGTTTAAATATTGAGTTCTGTTTAACACGGGTCTAGAGAGCCTGAGCTGTAGAAAACATGTTTCACTACCGTTTAAGAACAGCCTTAATCAAACCGAGACTGCAATATTTTTTATACGATTTCCAAATTTATCCTTTCATACTCTTTTTTACAAACCACTCTCGATTAATGGTTCTGAGACCGCGTTAGGGTTGTCGTGTTGAGGGAGGAAAGTGGTAAACAACACCACCCCTTGGAATAAAAACCGGGTTGCATTGTTCAAAAGCACGTATGATACCAACTGCGCTAATGCATTCTCTTAATGTGTCACCATTTACACCAGTTGTACATTAATTTGTTTATTTCCAATTTGAAACTTCTTGTCTAATGTACACCCCACTCCGCCCCCTCCGCCCCCTCCACCCCCCCACCCCCGTGTTTCAAACACGTTATGTTATTATAAACATTGTAGTTACATCTTTGTTACTGAGCTTGTTCAAATACCTTAGTTACCGCTTTGTCACTGCGATTGTTAGATCATATATGAACACTGACTTCACCAATCTCAGCAATGCATGAATGTTACTAAACATCTGAGTATAAACTTGGGTGAAAAATATAATGTCAAATATGCATACTGTCCAATAGAGCTCTTCTGATAATCTGTATTTAATTTAATACTATGTCTTTCATAGTTGTCCCAGGTATTGAAGCAGTTTTATCATCTGATATTCTGAAGGAGAACAGTTCAGTGAACATCATATGTTATGCAACGGGGCGCCCTGCTACATACACCTACACTGCCCTAGAACAGACATGGAGGGGTACAGTTATACCCAACACACATTCCCACCTAGCTGGTACTGAAATGTATAGTTCTCTGGCCTTAACATCGTTAAAGCTTCAGGATACCGGATACTACGTCTGTCATATCAACAACGGTGTCCTAGACAGATTTGCAGAACTTGACCAGACTGGAACTGTGTATGTTAAAGTAGAAGGTATGCTATCTGTGACGTTAAATACCAACGTAGATATAAAATCCTGACATATACAAATGAGTACAAGCAAGGTTTTACGCAAGCGTAAAAAAGCTGCCGAGCATGACTGTGGGCCTGTGCACTGATAGGAATGCAAACAATTGTTTGTATAATTAAAGAAAATCTGAGAGTTATCAAGCTGAAATAATTGTTGCTGATTTTATCAAAAGCAATAACTACGCATTGTAGCATGGTCGGTGACATTTCCTGTGATGAATGCAGAACATTAGATCGTTTAATTTAGGGTAACTAAAGGGGCGTGACTATACCGTACTACAACTACCAGATATGGGAATTTAGAGTACGGTCACTATGACGTCACAGTGTTACTAAGTACACCATGCTACAAAAAAGATAGAATCTGTCTCAGCTCGTTGGTTATTTAAACACCTCGATGGACTACGCCCATCTCGGTGTTTAAATAAGCCAAATCGCTGAGACCAGGCTCTATCTATTACATGGATGCGTCAATAGTGTTCACTGTGAAACTTGGCCAAGGTCTTATTGATATAATCCTTAATGATAGTTAACAAAATTAACAACACAGAATTTTTAACGTTTCTGTTTGTCAGCTTTCAACATAATTTAATTTTCTGTTATAATCATTAAAATGGAAATTGATAAAAACATCAAGTGATTTAAAAACAATTAAGTGACAGTGTGGACAAGCTGATTTGCTTCTTTTTCCGATTCTTTTTGTCATTATATTTGAAACCGATATAACGCTAAACTTTGTCGTTATATATTCATGGATTCAATAAATTGCATAGACTTTACGGAAGTTCACAAGCTCAATATGCGGCGTCTGGTTCCCACAGTTTTGGTTACGAGTCACGCACACAGACAACAAACTTTTAAAGAGTTGCACTGATTTCATTCCACTACTTGCGATTTCATTCAGTTGCACTTACGATTTCATTCTGCTCTGTAAATATCCCGGACACATTGCCGCATTCTACACCGAGTGGACGAAAATATCAATTCATAGGCGAAACGGAAACCTTTGAACGTTTGCAAAATATGTGTTTATACCATTCAATTTTTTTAGACGAATTCTCTAGAAATTCAAGTGGTAAAGCATGCTTATCGCCAACTACATCAGTCACAGTCTGTTAATCGTAGACCAACACAAAACCCATATAACTTTTATTATAGACTGACTGCGATTTACTAAAATGAATTCGTATCATAAACATGTTAAAGGATCAATGTTTAATCCATTATATTTGTTGAAAATATAGAATGGCAGGATATGTAGAGTGTCATGATATGTATACGACCACAGCGTTTCATTTAAACTAAACAGCAATTAAAATAGTAGTTATAGTTTTAACTCAAAAGTTTAATTGCGTTGTACTTAAGTATTCAACAAACCGTTGCTTTTGTTTGAATGAATCGTAAAACAAAGTTGCAATGCCCCATGTAAACAGTTAATGAACATTTACTGCGACACTTTTACAATGTGAATTCTGTTTGAAGTGAGGCATTGTATTTCAATCAGTTAACATACTTTAGAGAACAGTTTGCGTTACTATAGTTTTCATAAAACTGCGTTCTGATGTCTGTCAAAAAGTATGTTGCAGGGCCCTGGTTCTTTGATAATCATAACTTTTCAGGCAATTTGTAATATCATGAGAGGTCAAACACGATAAATAAAGTAAATATCGTTAGCTTACAAATGGGGACAACTTGGTATTTGATGATGTCTGTGTGTGTGACTCGTAACCAAAACTGTGGGAACCAGACGCCGCATATTGAGCTTGTGAACTTCCGTAAAGTACTTATTCCAAATGTTTAGCCCTCCGTAAGACCTTAAGCGAACTGTCTCAGTTGCTGGAAGCTATCCTTTAGGCATCTTAAACAGAGACATTTATTTGATTGGCAAGTAGAATAATCCAAGATTACCTTTTTCTGGAGTGCGGCTTTAAACAGCTAAAAGCTAATGATGCATTTCAATTGTTCTACACATTTATTATTATTACATTCCAGTCGTCATACGTCTTTTACAAACTCCAATTTCATCAATGCAGAATACCTACAAAGAGCATATTTGCAGTGTGTTCGGAAACCGGACAGTCTCTCATGTGTCCGTTGTCAATAAAGTGCATTGACATTATTTGCTAATCAGTCAGATTTATGTGTGAACTATTTTACTTAAATTGTTCGGAGTTTTCATGTTACGACGTAATAAATTAAGTGTACAACGTAATTTTTTTTTCTTGGAATTCTTCCAGTATCTCCTAAAATCCTTGGCCAACAAACCATAGTTTATGGCAGCCCTGGAGAATCGTTGAACATCAGTGTACCATTCTACAGTTACCCTGCGGCAGAACAAGTCGTATTTTCCAGAAATGGAGGCGACCCTATACAGAATGATAACAGATTCACTATATCAAATCTTAAAGCCCCAGTTATGACTCAGTTTTATGGAAGTGATGTTACCTTAGACGGACAGATTGCAATTCTACGGATTTCTAACATGGAAGTGCTGGACTTTGCCAACTATACAGTGATTGTTGCAAACAGTATTGGAACTAATGCACACACATTTATGCTACGAATCGAGAGTAAGTCTAATAGTGTTTTTAATGTACATATAACAAATACTGAAAAGGCTAACGTTTGCTTCAGTACAACCTTTGGAAGTCAACTAATAGCCTCAATCGTGTAAAAGTGTGTTTGCCTGTCGTTGTCAATATACATTGTAAATTGTATCTGGTAAATCAGAAAACCGCACATCACTTTTGTCAGTATTTTTTTTATTCATATTGAAACAATTATATGAGCGAAATAGTTTTAAAACGTCTAACTTTTGGAAAACAGCTAAACATATTAATTTAATAATTTGTACTAATTTGAGGAAAAAACAGAATATGTTTCTGAAGATACTGAGGATACATGGAAAAATGTGTCCCAGACGACAATCGTCCGTTAATTTTATCTAAAATGAGCTCGAAAGCAATGATCTTGCTATACTGTTCTGTGAAAGGTAGATGCAATTGCGGTCCTTTAATCACTTATTTTCGAAAATAAGTATTTCCAAAAAGGGAAATAACCCGACCTTAAATCTTAAACACTCTAAATCTAAATGTTTTATTCTCATTTAACGCAAATTGTATGAACTATTTTAGCCAAACTAATCGTCTTTATTAATGGCTTATTAATTGAGTTTTTTGTTTTTTACCGTAATTCTATCTTCGAAGTGGCTAAACTTGTCTGAAGCGTGAACAATTTATAAAACAAAGTTGCCATGTTTCCCTTCATTTCATTTTTCTGATTGCAGGACATGACAGTGTAGAAACCTCCGCCTCACCTGTAGGAGGTATTGTAGGAGGTGTTGTTGCAGCAGTTATTGTTATTGTCATTATCGTTATACTACTTGTATTACTAAGGAGGAGACACTCTAACAAAGGTACGTAATTAATTGAATTGAATTTTTTTATGTTTTTTTTTCTTTACCGCCATATAGAGAGTGGAATGATACATAGGACTCCGGAAACCTTGCCATACTATTACGTCTGAATAAATGTGCGTCATTCTCTAGCGTGTTTGGAGAATAAATACAAATACAAATACATGGCATTTATATAGCGCAAAAATTATAAAATATTCTATTGCGCTTCACAATTACATAAAACACATTTAGTTAAAAAGACTAAACATTTTACACATGTACATGTATATGATACTACATAATTATATACACACATAAAACATATACATTCAAAATATAAACAGGATTCTAGAACTTAAGATTTAGACCTATATATATATATATATATCAATGCTGTTTTATGTCATTGCAGATATTTTGTATTTAACAAGAGCACAGTCATTGTTCATGAAACTGACTATACAAATGTGTTTTCAGTTTTGATCTAAAGCTGGCTTCAGACTGAATGGCTTTCAGATAACTAGGTAGATCGTTCCACCATTTGGGACCAACGACGGCAAGAGATCTGTCTGCTAGTTGTGTTCGCCGTCTAGGGATGTTGAAGTTAGTGTCACTTTGTGATCGCAGTCTGTACCGTCCTCGAGTAGGTACAAACATTTCCCTCAGATATACTGGAGCTGTACCATTGATGACACGGAAGACTATTACTAGGACTTTGAACATGACTCTAGCTTCAACTGGAAGCCAGTGTAATTGTTTCAGAAGTTCAGCACTTGGTTGTTCATAGAAAGCATTCATAACTACTCTAGCGGCATGATTTTGGACTCGCTGTAGTTTGTTGATTTTGGTAGTCTGGAATTTCAGTAAATAGACCGTTGCAGAAGTCAATGTGGGAATGAACCAATCCATGCACTAGTGAGATGTTTACGTATAGCTCTAAGATTTCATCACTGCACATGAGCGATCTGACACTTTTTCTGGATGTGATGGTCAAAGTTGAGTGTATTGGTCATGATTACACCCAGGTCTCTGACATGATCGACGCATTTTACATCGCACCCACCAACGTTTACACTTGTGATGTTCAATTTCGCTAACTGTTGTCTGGTTCCATATATAATTATTTCAGTTTTAGACTGATTCATTTTCAGTTTGAAGGTTGTCATCCATTTTATGATGTCATTGAGGCAACTGTCAAGTTGTTGGAAAACAGTAGTCTCATTTTGAGATTTACCCGCTTGAATTCTGAACGCAATATATTCCGATACACGTGACCGTCCGATTTCCTTCCTCATTCGACGTACGAGGCTGAGGAACGTGTCTTGCACTCGAACACACTGAAGTAACCTGGTGACGCCAGCAAGGTTCGAATCCGTAATTACTGAATGTAGAGTCAGAAGTGCTAAACACTGGGCAAAACTAAGCTTTGCTATCCAGGCAAATCAAGCTATTGGTGTGTGTGTGTGCGTGCGTGCCACTCGTGCGTGCTTGCATGCGTATTGAAACTGTTTTTAATATTGCATTGGTTTTAATATAGTTATTTAATCAGAAGTAAAGAACGTTGAATACACTAGATAACATATGTATATGTATGTACGCCTTACCCGCTAAATAATGTCAATGTGAGTTCTTCGAGATTAATGTATCGTGAATACCACAGATTTGATAATATTCTTTCAAATTCTACCATTATAAAAATAAGTATAAAAATCGAACAGGAAATTCGGCTTTCACAGAACACAGTAAGTCAGTGGCAGAAAAAACGCTGGGTTTTAACCAGGTTCTAGTGTGCACCAAGCCTCACACTTACCCTACTGTCACCCCAATAAAGCGGGATAGTGTAAATAAAGAAATACCCACCATGAACTATTTTCTAACCAGCAAGGCAGCCCTGATGCTTTCGCCTCTCACCGCTGCGGGTTCGAATCCCACTGGGAGCTCGACTTGTAAGTGAGGAAGTGTCGATTCTTAAGGATGGCGGGCGGTGTACAGTACGAGTTGTACCCAGGAAAAGTGGTTGATCTGCCTCCACCACAAAAAAAATCCACCGTCATATTTAACCTTACATGTGTTGAAAATGACGTAAAACATCAAACAAACAAAAGCTTGGGTAATCGTTTCAATATACAATAACAATTACTGTTTCGAATTTAATCATTGCAATTTAATATTCTTAATGAACACTTGTACCGGTATTGAAATGTAGTCAAAATGTCATCTACCGTGTCATTTGCATATGTGCGCTGCTTATGTTTTCGCTTTTAATATCATTAAATGACCGAGTTTTAGCATTTAACGAGTATAATATACATATCATCGCGTGTTAATGTGTACACTCTCCGTCGATCTAGTTGTAAAAATACAACATATTAAACATGGCATGTTCCAGTATATATTTTAGCATTTCTTCGTAATAGTGGTTGAGGTATAGTTTTAAATTATCTCTATACTCTGATTAACATGGATTTTGCATGTTATAGACGGGTTTTGTTTAAAACAGTTTTAAACATATTACCTAGATACATATACAGGTTTTAACAAAGTAAGAATTAAAAACTATGTCAACATGGATATAACCTAAGCGTTATAACAACTCTCTCCCAGAGGTCATACGTCTCAGAAAGTAGCCTGCAATTACATCATAATTTGTCAAATGACCATAGCTAAAATATCAAAATGGCGAACAGAACTTCATCACCGTGACATCACCAACTATAGAATGCTGATTGTGTAAACAGTCGGAAGAAATACGACTTATTTGCTACATTTTTATATATATTTTAAGTTAGTAATTTAATTTAAGGTAGGTTGCTAAGAGCTATGTGATACTGTAAAGTGCTGGTAAGCAAAATGCTGTACTGTAACTCCATGGGAACGATTTGGTGGTGCGTTCATTGAATATTTTGACGGCGGAGTGATATGCCAAAGTACATACCTTCATTTTACCGCAATATAATTCTGA
Source organism: Cyrtodaria siliqua (assembly GCA_037043455.1). NCBI lineage: Eukaryota > Metazoa > Mollusca > Bivalvia > Adapedonta > Hiatellidae > Cyrtodaria > Cyrtodaria siliqua. Next base: position 261,306 of record JAWPHD010001686.1, read on the forward strand.
GTATAATTTACTGTATATTTAAAACATTCAAAAGAATATGAGAGTGGACCTTTGGAAACGGCCGAACACGATAAAAAAATAATATTGCAGTCTCGGTTTGATTGATTTCATGGCGGTGGACATAGCGACCTTTATATTAATTACACCCCCATGTTCAGCGGCGTATGGTCCCAGTATCTAACAAAATTCTATGCCCCGAAGAGCGAAATAAACAAAATCGAATTTAGTTGGGAGCAGCGGTTATGAAGCCTGCGCATCACAAGACTAAATTAAAAAAAGCAGACACATATCCTATGGGTGGTTAAACAATACCCAGAACCTTTATCGGCCGGAGTAGTGTAACCACCGCATCGAAATTTAAATAAGAAAACAAAAGCAATTCAAAATGTACCACCGATATGTAATTAAAGTATCGGGCTCAGCGATCTCCGAATATCGAACGAATAACAGTCCTGATTGCAAGCGCGGGGAGACGTTTTACTGACGCCAGCCGAAAAAAAATGTTTTCGTTTGTAATTTAAGCATTTGATATAAAGTTAATTCAAACAATATTAATTGAGTGCAATCAAGAAATTTTGCATTTACACGGTTTTTCATCGTTTGCCAATATTCTTGGTATTTCATGAGACGTTGACAGAGGTTTATGTGTATGCAAGGAACGACAACTCTGGGTAGAGATTGAGACTTTATACGGAATTATTTCCAGCCAAAACACGTGAACATAAACAATACTGATTTTCTGACTTTTTTATTTTAGGCTCAAAGACTCCGAAAACATCTCAACCTAATACTGAGTAAGTTTAATGCAATGCTGCAAGCGTTTTATTAAATTCTGACTTTTATTTATTTACATTGAAGTAGGTTTTGTCTGAAAATATAGATATAAACATCGAACAGGAAAAGCAGCATTCAAGGACGACAGTCAACCACAAACACATCCAGAAACAAAAAACGCATTTAAAGATGAATAAAAGGCCAAATAAGACATCACAAATACAAAAGGGTTGACAATAGGGCTACCGCCATGAAACGGTCAGTGGCAGAAAAGGCCGTTGGGGGTTTAAACCAGGTTCTAGTGCGCACCAAACCTCACACTTACCCTTCCGTCAACCCAATAAAACGGGACTGTGTAAATAAAGAAATCCCCACCTTTAACTATTATCTAACCAAAAGGCAGCATTAATAGGCAATATAAGTAAAACACAAAGATGCTCGTGTATATATAAATAAGAAAAACTAGCATAGAAAGCCACAAAGAAGGTACTCAGTGACTTGGCAGAAGCCAGAACTGTAAATGGGTCCACCACCAAGCTTGCAGTGCGTTGCAAAATGATAGGGTCATAACCTCTTTCGATAAACATTTTAACAAGTTTAACAATAAGGTTAAAGAAATATAAAACGATCGGACAGGGAAAGTAGCATTCAGGGAGGACAGTCAACCACAAAACACAGAAACAAACACGCAAACAGACAAACAAGAAGGCAAAAGTAATAATAAATGCAAACGACATCACAAACACAAAATGGTTGACAATAGGGCTACCGCCTTGGAACGGTCAGTGGCAAAGTATGCCACTGGAGGTTAAGGTTAAGGTAGTCTCGATGTTATGTAAGGTTAAGTCTCTAGGTCCAGAGGCACTTATTTTTATTGGGACGTTTTCTCGCGGGAGGTCTGGTCGAATGAGTCTTCTATGGAGCATATTTCAATGGAGCATATATGCAAACATATTATTTCTGTAAAGGAATATTATTTAAGAAGGAATCGCTGTAGCTATAGGCTTAAGCATGTAGATAGTGGTGTTCATTTAATGTTCATGTAGAGAATATTTTCAGTGCCTTTTATTATCAATAAATACTGATGGTTTGTTGGGCTAGGCTTAGAACATAAAGAATGGCGTTTTCGTGCGAAGCCTAATAAAATATGAAAGTATAAATCTCCGAATAAGATGCATACAAAAATATTTCATTTTCGGTTTGAGTAAAATGTCAATAATACGAACATTTGAGCCACACCGAACATGGTATGCATATGACGGCGAACATAGAACTTTCAGTGAGGTATATTTTACTATTCCATGACCAGCGGCGAATGGTCATAGTTTCTAACAAAATGCTTTACGCTAAACGAGAAAACAATGATCGAAATAAACAAAATGGAATTTAGTTGGAAGGTGAGGTTATGAAGCATGCGTATCACAAGTAACTGTCAGAATATTAAATTAAAAAGTTGAAAACATATCCTATAAGTGATAAAACAAATACTCAGAACCTTTACAGGCTCGAGTACATGAACCACCTATTCGAAATTAAGGTCAGGAAACAAAAGAACCACCGATATCTATATATACGTATCAGACTCAGCGGAATGAATGAATAACAGTTCAGATAGCAAGAACGTGGATACGTTTTACCGCCACCACACTGTACATTGATATTCAAAAAGATAATGAAAGGAGAACTTGATAGTAATAGGCCCTATTATAATAATCCTTTTATCATGCAGATTATCCACTTTTCTTTACGGTTTACTAGTTTTATCTATATAAGAACATGTTATGATTTTCAGGGACGCCGCCATATTGTTTTTTCTCCAAGCCGTTTTATGACGTCAGATAACGTTACATACAATAAACGCCGAGGAATTCCGCATTGATTTTGCTTCATCAGTCATTGCCTAATAAAACAAAAGGTTATTAGGTCACCTCTTCATCTGGCAGAAAAGTGAATATCTGCATGATAAAAAGTTTTCATGTTCGTCGTATATACTCGTCCGGCAATTGCCATAGGAACTAATACATAATAATTACCCTTTATTTATGTTACAGTGAACCCGGTATATCGACGACTTCACTGACGACTCCGCCAGGTGGTCTTTATATGGATTTAAATGCCGAAACAAGAGCAGATACCTACGATGTTATACATAACAATGAACAATGTCATCCAGGCAGCAGTCAGGGTGACGATGGAGATTATCTGCACCCAGTGAATAAAACAGATGCCAATATTAATTACGAGAATCTCACAGAAACCAGTCGGAGTTGTCTACATCAGGCATATAGAAAAGATGACAACATAACTACTCTAGCTCAAGGCGAGAAACAGTATGAAAACATTTGAAACGCGGAGAATAATACCTATGCTCAGATTAACTCAACTACCAATTCAACTACAAATTGAATACTGCTGTGTGATACACGGCCATTTCGGGGAGCATCCATCGGTTCTAATGTAATTGTCTAGGTGTGCTTATTATTATGTGATGCTGAAATTTACATTTGAATGCAAATAATTGATTGAAGACAAATGTAATATACAAATATACACTATTGTTTACGATGATGAAATTCGGAAAAGTCTCTTTCTGATTCAAATATGTTTTTTTTCTGGAGTCTGGAGTATGGGAACAGTTTTACATTGTCTATAATGTTATGTATTTTTAGACGATATTGATATTTACGCTAGATTGTAACTAGTTAATTGCAATTAGTTAGCATCAAATGTACAAATATACGCTATAATTTACGTATACCCTATAATTTATGATGGTTTTAAAAAAACAATAGTTTTGATGATATATCTTTCTGATTCTAATATGTCTTTGTTCTAATGGAAATAGGGTCAGATTAGGAAACCTTGCCACTGTGACATTTGATAATACTTACAAAGTATTATGTATGTGTGAGGGTAAGTGTGAGGTTTGGTGCACCCTAGAACATGGTTAACTCTGTCTTCACCACCCTTTCAGTTGTTCTTTATCTCTTTCGTTGTATTGTCAAGTCCTTGTTTGCAGTACAGTGCGGACCTACGATGCCATTGCGTGCGGACGCTGTGGTTTCTATAGGACCCTATATCTCATTTAAACCCACAGCGGCCTTTTTTGCCACTGACAGTTCCAAGGCGGTAGTCCTATAATCAACCCTTTTGTGTTGGTCATGTCTTATTTGACCTTTTATTCATCTTTAAATTTGTTCTTCGTTTCTGTATGTGTTTGTGGTTGATTGTCGTCTTTGAATGCTGATTTTCCTATTCGATTTTTATATCTATATTTACATATGCATTTATACCTTACAGATTTATTCTAATTATGATGACAATATAAACATAGATAGTCATCAGTTAGGGCATTGTATGATTTATATAAGTACTACATGTTGATATTACGGCCTCTTTTTACATTATGCTCATTATTGTACCGTTGATAAGCTATGCTTTATTTTCTACCCCTTTGCGTTTTGTTGTTGACAAGCTAACTGCTGTATATTGTTATGTATGCAGTCTAAATGCTTTTGATTATGTCCAAACATTACCTTTGTGGCCGAAGAAAACACACAACTAAAGATAATATATTGAAAGATCTGTTTCAAAGTGTGCTTTATTTAATTGTAAAAACGGTATACGAAAATGAGATATAGGGTCCTTTAGAAACCACAGCGTCCGAACGCCATGGCATCGTAGGTGTGCACTGTACTGCAAACAAGGACTTGATAATACAATGAAAGAGACAAAAAACAACGTATCATCCATATCGAGTATATGAACATGATTAGAAAATCTATTTTTCAATTGTGATTCAGGTTTGAATTATAGTAATGTTTACTTATGGTTATAATTTGATTCATTTCATTTTTTGTGTGTTTAACCATTGTTCATCGAATATGACCGTTTTCCCATCTATCATTAGGAAAAGCATTGGTTCTATGTTCACGACAACACAGTGTCATCCATATATGAATTTACTTTTTGTTTAATGTTCCATGTTAAGATTATTTTTAAAACGCAATTTTCGAGGGCTACAAAAGTGGACGCAAAAGCAATGCCAGATGCTACAGTTCATTTGAATGTGTTTTTAAATTAACTAAAGTTAATAAATTAAAAATTCGTGTTACGATATGTTAAGCTATAAAGAATTCAATGCATGCATTGACCCATTGAAAATAATTAATACACTTAGTATATTTGAAAACACACCAGGTATAATTTTTTAATTTCTAGAGATGTTAAGGATGTTAAAATGAAATGTGTTCTAACTGAAAGAAGTAGAGCAAATATTATGCAACTGTTTATCGCCACATGTTAACCTTTGGGACAAAGAGACTTATGTACTAACATAAAATACAATCTTAATTTGAACAAAAAACGGCCCTGTCCCAATTTGAGTAAACTGATTTTTGCACTTATTTTGCTCTTAATAATGGGTTTTAAACCAGTCTATTTTCACGGCTACCATTATATAACGACGTTCTTCATTGGACTAGAGGTCGAGCACGTCTTAATGAACCAAATGAATGAAAAGGACCGCATGGACACGTTTATATGAGGCCGTGTGTCCACATGTTAAAAAAATATAAAAAAATGATTTTATTCATTCCCTTCAGAACTTGCCACATTGATTAAATAGCTGTTAATGGAGAATATTAATTTGTATTCCCTTCAGAAGACATTTTTCTTAGGAAAACCATGCTTTTATAAAATGTGGACACGGCTCTATAAGGCGGTGTGTCCACATTTTAAAAAAAGACACTTTTCTTAGGAAAAACCACAGACCTAATAACAATTAATTATTAATATGTCTGTGGAAAAACATATTTTTTTACAATGTGGACACGGCTCTATAAGGCGGTGTGTCCACATTTTAAAAAGGTATGGTTTTCCTAAGAAAAGTGTCTTTTTTTTAAAATGTGGACACACCGCCTTATAGAGCCGTGTCCACATTTTAAAAAAGCATTTTTTTCCTAAGAAAAGTGTCTTTTTTTAAAATGTGGACACACCGCCTTATATAGCTGTGTCCACATTTTAAAAAAGTATGGTTTTCCTAAGAAAAGTGTCTTTTTTTAAAATGTGGACACACCGCGGCCTTATAGAGCCGTGTCCACATTTTAGAAGTTGTTATAATGTGACACATGGAAGGTATATTCCGGGGAAAGGGTCTCCTTTGGGGACAAATACATAGAAAAAGGGGCTTGGATTACTTTTTTGGGGTAAAATATCAAGTTTTTGGAAATGTGGACACAGATCATGTTGTTGCAATAGGCATTTTTGCCTGTTTTTGAAATCTGGACACGTAACATGATGATGAATTGTGGTGTTTTGGCCGTTTTTGAAATCTGGTCACTTTCACTGTTGCAAAATAAGAAGGGAGTGAAAAGGAATTTATCCCAATTTAAATTAATATTAATTTAAATTAATATTAATTTTGATTGGGCACTGACATTTTCACAAGAAATTGGAGGGAATGAATAACATGAAAACCTTAAATTAGCACAGACGTTTCGACAACAATTTGAAGGGAATGAAAAACATTAGACCCTTAAATTAGCACAGACATTTCGACAACAGTTTGAAGGGAATGAATAACATCAAACCCTTAAATTAAAACAGACGTTTCAACATAAAACTGAAGGGAATGAAAATATAGCTCTTTTTGTTGAATGCTGCAAGTTCTGAAGAGAATAAAAAAATATGTATCCATTTACAGCTATTAAGTCAATGTTGCAAGTTCATAAGGGAATGAAAAAAGAATATAAATTATCTCAATTTAAAGGTTATTCTATCAAGGTTGCAGTATCTGAAGGGAATGAAAACTATTTTATACGGAAAAATAGCTCTTTTTGTAGTTATAAAGGAAATATCAGAACACACCACAGTAGTAAACGTGTCATGAATATTTCTTCGAACTAGGCCTATGTCCTTGTGATAACACAATTGTAAAGGCATTTAATTTCATTCAATACAATTGTTGACTGCGTCCCTTGCTGAAGCGATATGATCCATTCATCGAGTTTATGGTTCGTAAACCAGAATGTTATCGCGCGCTTATTAGTTTAAATTGACCAATTAAAACAATTGTTGCATAATTCTGATTAGTTTACAATGTATTTTACCTCGATGTTGTCTGCTAAGATGGCCGCGTCAGAGAAATAGGAAAAAGTGCAGTTGTCAACATAAATTGCATATTTCGAACATAAAACGATCCTTGAAGGTAATTTTATTGACGCAGTATTAGTATTACATGTATTATGTTTCGTCTCCTCCAAAATGACCGACTTTTTCCAGAATGATCGATCGATGTTGAACATATATATTTTTTAAAAAGGATCTATTTCGGAAAATGGTCAAATAAGTCTTGGTCTAAAAACGGTTAAACATGTCAATAAAATCATTTTATATATATTTTTAACATGTGGACAAACCGCCTTATATGAACATGTCCACTTTTTCAATAATAAGTAGCAAAAACATAAAAAAACACTTTAAAATAAGTCTCAAAATCAGTTTACTCAAATTGGGACAGGGCCCAAAAAACAACAACAGCGGACTAAAAATAATCGAAAAAAAAAATTGCTTATATTGTAATGAGTATATTGTGTTTTCGAAACACTGTTTTTGCTTTAAAGAAACTAACCCGCCAAATAACGTCAGAATCACAATACACAAATGTTTATCAAAACTCTGTCCAGGTGTTCATGTCATATAATAATGTATATGTGCCAATAAAAGGTAAAAGGTTTTTTAAAATACCCGTGATCGAATATACGTAAAATGATTTTGGGTTGGTAACTCTTTATTCTACGCTTCAGTTTTGGCGTTTAGTCTGGCTGGTTAAAACTGTTTAAATTGTGTCTATAGAAAAGAGTATGATAATGGACCTTTGGAAAGGCCGAGCACGACACATACGAAATATTGCAGTCTCGGTTTGATTGAGACTGTTCATGAGCGGTAGTAAAATACGCCCTCTAGCCCCGGAGTTTGGATTCGCAAAATATGTACGTTATTTATATACCCTTCGTCCGTAGGTTTAGAAACGGTGTACATATGTTGTACAAGTTGGCTGTTGTTGGCGGGTTAGCTACTTTAGTTAATATGTTTCCAAACATACTAGCTGCATTAGCCATTATTATATTAGACAGTTCGTTGCCTATATAATTGCCTAGTACTATATATCGCTTGTGTTTGTTGTGTGCATACATTTCGTAAATTAAATAATCAGTCATTATGCTCTGTAATGTTAAAAGGACTGGAGACGATATGGAAGAGTGATCGGTGCCAATCAAATACAAATGAAAACCCTTATATTTGTTATGCTTCAGTTTCATACATGAAATTTTCTTATGCATTAAATTAAGCAGCATGTTACCTTTGCTTAAATTATTGTTTATGAATAGGTTTGGTCTGGAAAGCTCGAAGACTGAGTTGTTGTTGTTTTGCTAAATCATAAAAAATAGCTAAAAGGCGTGTAATATTGCTCACAGTTGTATATATAAATTTAAAAACGTGTACTTCGATCACAACAAAAGGAATGTATACGAACCTTAAAGCATCACATTAATTAATATTAATGACAATACATAATAAAACTAGTCGAGTCGTCTAGTTTTTCGACTGAACCTTTTCAGTAACAATAATTAAACCTTACAGAACATAGGGCCTAGCTTAAAATACCCCTGATCGAATGTGCCTAAATGAATTTGGCCCGCCTCTTTAAAGCCGTTTATATCATTTCAATAGTTTTTTATTCTCAAAATATGTAAGTTATATACAAATGTATACCTTGACGTTACTAAGTTTAGAAACCGTGTATATCTGGTTGTTGTTAGTGGGATTGCTGCCTTAACATTTTTTTTTACATAATCTGCTCTGCCAAAGTTGAGCTATGACGAATGTGCGCAACGTTTTAGCCACTCGCATGATTGTTTCACTTTTTTAAGTATATTTGATTTTGAGAACTTAAAAGTGCATTACCATTTGTTTCTATCGAATGACCTTCAATGTTCAGAATAATTATGAGATTCACTTTTGTGACTCACTTATTTTGAGTCGCTCCAGATTTTTTTTTCAAAAAGCTTTGATATATTTCATGCAACATTATACTATGGTGCAATAAAAGATGTACATTTGGTGACCCTGGTGTAAATACTGACCAGGAGTTAGATGATGTTATTTAGCAGTTATTTTTATAGAAAATATAGGTGGATGCAGATTTTCCAGGGCGTTGGGTTGTTCAGAGGGTGCTTTTTAATTAAGAAATTTTAAGAGGATATTATGTAGATTTTTCTAGGGGATGGGTAAGAGAGTGATATACATGCGTATTTTTTAATTCGAATATTCCTGGGGTGTACTTTGTAGATTTGTCGAGGGTGGTTGGTAGGGGGTCTGAAGATTCTATTTTCCATGAGTTATAAACAAAATGAATGGCCAAAAAGTCTAAATTAAAAAACAAACAACACATCTTAAGAGTGATTAAACAATACTCAGAACCTATAAAAGCTTCAGTAGTGGAACCACCTAGTATTCGAACTTAAAGTAAGAAAACAAATACAACAATTAAAACAATTTCAAAGGAAAATATAATGAAACTATGCGACCTCACAAACATAAAATGGTTAACAATATGGGTACCTTCCTTGGAATGGTTACTGGTAAAAAGGTAAAAACCAGGTTCTAGGGTGCACCAACCGTCACTTTTAACCTGCTGACTAGTTTGTTAGAGGATTTAGCATGGCGAGGATTTCTTTATTTACAATGTATAGTTTTATTTGGATGAAAATAGGGTAATAGTGGGGTTTGGTAACCATATATAATGGTTAAAAATATATCACTCATGATTCAGCAGACTACAGTGTGGACTGACGATTTTCCTATATAAAATACCCATATTCCAGGTGAAGTGACATCGACCAAAGTTCGTAATTACTGAAGCGATAGCATCCCAAGTTTAAATCGCACGAAAAGAGGTGTATATATCAAACAAAATGCAACTTATAATACCAGCCTAGGGAGAACATCGTTTGTTCTCTTTAGAAGAGCAGTTGACGTTTAATAATATTTTATTGCAGATATGTTACAATACATCAATTCAACATCACAATATTCATAACAACATATGCAAATAGATTGAACTACAAGTTATTACAACATTAGTTGTAATGTTGTCATTGAAGAACATGTATTTATACGGCCTGTGTTAGCTATAAGGAAACAACGGAAGAATCCCAGAGGCGCAGGCGAGGCTCGAACCCGTGATCTCCGGATTCAGAGTCTGTCCACTGGGCCACAGCGACCCCCTTTTTTTCGAAAGAGGTTAGGACACACATATTTTGCAACACACTAAACGTTTAGTGGTTGATCCATTTACCGCTCGCCACTAAGTTATTTGGTTTGATTGTATGCCTATCGGATGGACTGGGAACTATGTTGACGTCTGACTGAATCATTAATAGGACGATTACTTTTGATGTTCGTATTCAATCCTGTCTTGCCGTACCTTCAATCCTGTCTTACCGTACCTTCAATCCTGTCTTGCCGTACCTTCAATCCTGTCTTGCCGTATATTCAATCCTGTCTTGCCGTACCTTCAATCCTGTCTTGCCGTACCTTTAATCATGTTTCATTTTTCTTTGATTAACACACATATTCATCATAAGCATATTTAATTATTTAGTAAAATGTAACTGAATAATCAGAGGCCGAATTTTGCTCAATTATCGAAATACGTATTCTCCTCACCAGTCATTAGAATGAGACTTAAAACCAAGTAATCTACATGAAATCAAATGCACCATAAACCACGCCAAGCGCGCATGAAATAAATTATAAAATTATGGACAATTACTAATAATGTACAATAACTCGCAATTATACTCTTTTGTTAAATTGGCTGTTCGTGTGAATGAGTCATTTTTCTCTTTAAACATATTTCACAGATTAAATAAAAGAAATCAAAGCATCCTCTATGTGTACACGTGACAAATGAGGTCACACAGGTAATCGATCTCTATATATTATTCTTGATGATTGTAAAAACATATTTTACTGCATTACCATACCTTGTGGGAATTAAAACAACTCGTATATTGACTATTGATTCAACAAATGCAAATATACGATAATATTGAAGTGTAATAGTTTAATTAAGTCTCGTCACAGTACAATACTATTTTTCAATACAACAATTAGTAAAATACAACTGTGCCATTCCTTTTAGAATTATAAAAGACTATACATACACAATACAATACACATATGACTGATTCCAATGTTAATATATTAAGCAAATGGTTCTGAACCTATTGTCACAGCCGTGTCATCTGACTCACAAATAGCCACATCAGTAGGTCCAGTAGTCAATTCATACAGATATATCACAGTGACTTTGATTTAATTTATCACATCATTTTCTCAGAATGTTATTATCAAACACATATATGCACAGTATTAATTGAGCGACCGGTGCTAATCTTGATATATTGTCTGAAAAAGTACTTAAAATAAAAATAATAATATGTGAGTTAGAAAATCGCAACGGCTAGTGAAACCTTAAAATATATTTTAAAAAACCGGATAACAACCCAGATCATATTTGTAGTGTACTGATTAGCACCGACTTGTCAACGGCGTTATAAACTATTATTTCTCATGTAATAATGATTGCATTATATTATATGTAATATCATAAAACTGTAACAGTATTTAAACATAATCATGCTGATTACCCAAACACTTTTAAATTAAAACATTTATGCTATATCATAGCTTACTTCTGAATCCCATTCCTGATTGTATATTTAGTAATGTATAAGAGTATGACGTAAAATGTATATATTATTTGTGAATAAAATATGTTTAAACTAATTCATGCTGACTAAAATTAAATATATATCAACATAACCAAATATGTACCTTCCCGTTCCTGACTGTATATTTAGTTATGTAATTCTTGTAAATTAAAACATTTATACAAGCTAATTCATAGATCACACGCATGAAAAAAATATAAATTGTCTACTGTGAGACAGATTCACAAACATTTATAGCTTACTTCTAAATCCCATTCCTGATTGTATTTTTAGTAATGTATAAGAGTATGACGTAAAATGTATATATTATTTGTGTATAAAATATGTTTAATCTAATTCATGCTGACTAAAATTAAATATATATCAACATAACCAAATATGTACCTTCCCGTTCCTGACTGTATATTTAGTTATGTAATTCATGCAAATGTATAAGTGTATGATGTAAAATGTATATACTATTCGTGAATAAAATATGTCTAAACTAATACTGACTATAATCTCTGTTATAGTCAAAGTTATTGGAGGACACTCATACTGGGTGCAAACACTTATTGAGTAAATTTCAAGTGGGCATTTGTTTGTACATGTACACCGGCATCTCCCTTTTTGATCCTAAATTTAACAAAATCGGTAAGATGTGCTTTGAGTTTACATTTAAAAACTTAAATTTATTGAAATCAGACTCGCAGGATCTATGATTTTGTAATATTTATGTTGCTCATGATTTTATCTTCGATTAGAATGTATTCGTTTTTTATTTAGTCGTACAGATGTTCACGTTGTTCCTGGATGCAAATAATGTTTTCTATGTCATCATGTTTGCGCCATTTGTTTTCCCGTCGGAGCAATTGTTCTTTAATTTTATTAACATAAGCCTTATTTCGTCTCTTTCTTTGTTTCTATTCTGTGAGATTCATTTGATACTTAATATAGGTCGTGTATATAAATAAATAAAACCATTCGCCTCCCCCCACCCCCCACACACGCCTTGTGTGGTGACGTCATCGTTTCTCACGCGGTTACGTTTTTAATGCCAGGGACTAGGTAGATGTTGATTCATATTACTCTCATATTGCGTGGTTTGTGCGTGGCGTCGTCGGTGTCGGGGTTGAATTGAAATGATTTCTAAACATTGGTAACTTTGTTTCTTGCCTTTGCAGTAGGAACGCCAGCCCTATGGCCTAGGAATATCTAGGTATTATACCACTAATTATTTTCCCCATAGACACCAATGTTAAAGTGTCACATATTAATGATTTGCTTCAGATTCAACTCAAGTATGGATAATGCAGCAGTGTAATGTTCATATAGAAAACTAATTTTCCACTTGAAAAATCACCAGAAAAGGTGGGGTCACAAGACATGTAAGAAAGTTCTTGTTTGTTTACTAAACAGGTCAAGGGTACAGCTGTTTTCATTGACTGACTGTTTTCATTGTTCACATAGTGTAAGCATAGAGTCGAAATTTCGAAATTGTTCATCAGTGATCCAGTAAAACTTATTAATACGCTTCTTATACATACAACCACAAAATCGAATAGGAATGGGCAGTTTTCCCCTACTTATAATGCTCGTTTTCTTCAAAAAAGGAGGGATTACTTTTTATTATAGGAACTACATTCGACTACACCTCGTAAACTTACATGTAATTAGTGGTGGTAAACCTGTATCAAACAAGGTCACGTGATAAAATCGATAACAAAATGACATTACCGGGAAAATTGTCACTGGTCAGATTTATACACCTCTTATCTATAAACTGTGATTATGACAAAACACAATCACAGATCGTTGTTAAAGTAATAATATTCACAAACTACATTGGTCGAACATAATTGGTGTACACTTCGTGTAATTCCCATTATTTTTCAAAGGGGTGAATTTAGGTTGTATTAAGGTTTAAATTGCCGACAATGCGCTTTTAAATCAAAATCGATTTAATTCGTCATTTTAGAAGCAAGAATAAAAAGAAATGTATGTACGCGTAGATAAATCCTTCCTCTGTCCATATGCAAAATTTTAATGAAATCGGAGACAAGTACTTTTTTTTCCCCCACGGACTCAAAGACGGCATAAAGCATATACATTTACAGACGCGACCGGGTACACAAGAAATGAAATAATTCCATTATTTCATTACATATATTTCAAATGTATGTATCCATGCATTCCAGATTAAATTTCTGATCTATAGATGCTTTTGGTTTATGCCGGAGTGCTCAAAATAGGTTTTAACAAACCAAATTGCAACGGTACGTCGTGAAAATATATGTTGCAGTGCTAATTTTCTGAATCCGAAGAAATAGCGAAAAAATGAAGTTTTAACAGCGAGAAATTTTTTTTTATGAAAGTGTTTATTGACATGTCTACTATTAAAAACAAACATTTAAAGTCAATCAGAAAAAAGAACTTTTTCCCCCCCAAAATTCACAATGTACACCATATTTGTTAAAATATGAACAATCGCCTTTCGAAGTTAATGTTCACGCTGGATATAAAACCGTGAAATTATGAAATCCTTTTTAAGAGATATATTGATTTCAACATTGTTCTGTATTTAATAAATTATTAGAGTAGAATGTTCACATTTTTTCGCAAGGACACCATTACGGTAGTATCCCTGCAACCCCGCCCCTCACCCCACCCCCACCACCCTCCATACCGTATTGATTAAGTTGTATATAGCTGCGAATGCGCAGTTTTAATCAAATTCGATTTATTTCATCATTTTAGAAGCGAGAAAAAAACAAAAGCATGTACGCGTAAATACATCTTTCCTGTGTCGATATGTAAAATATAAAAAAAATCGGAGGCAAGTACTTTTTTTCCCCGAAAATTAACGAAGTACACCGTAATCGCTTAAATACGCCGAATCGAAGTTCCAAATCGATGTTCGCACGGAATAAAATTGTGGAATTATGAATTCACTTATAAGAGATAAATCGATTTCAGCATTGTTCAGTAGTTGTTATATTATTGATGTAGTATGTTCATAGTATTTATGAGAGCAACATTACGGTAGTATCCCTCCAACCCCGTCGGCTTCCCCCCTCCACCCCGTACACACAATACGTTGTGTATTGATGAGAATGCGCCTTTTATTCAAATCGATTTATTTCGTCATTTTAGAAGCGAGAATAAAAAACAAAATCGCATAGATACATCTCTTCTCCGTATACATTTAGAATTTCAATCAACGGAGACAAGTACTAATTAACTAACAGGACCGTCCGACCCAAAGACGGCAACATTCATATTCATTTAGAAAGACGACCGGCTACAGAAACAATTAAATAATTTCGTTATGTAAACACATATACATGTATTTAAAATGTATGTGTCCCAGTAATTTACACTAAAATTTTGATCTATAAATGCTTTGAGTTTATGTCAGAGTGCCTAATTTATTTTAACAAACAATGTTGCAACGGTATATCGGAAAATGAAATCATGATGGCAGAAATATACGTTGCAGAGTTAATTTTCGAAATCAGAAAAAGCGATAAACTAATATAAGTTTAACAGGCAGAAGTATATTCTTTTAACTGTTCGTTTAAAACTGAGGGGGCGACTCGAGTTTTAAAGAAAGCAAGATTGGCATGTGTCCCTTTAACCAAGTAAATAAATGACTGACGAGTAACAGACATGCTACTGTCAGTAACAAACATTATATAGCGTAGACTCGAAGATTGCATAACATAAACATGTGGACATGACATCACTTGCCAGATTTGTGGTGTTGTGAAACACTGTACGCGTGAATCCAAAAAGTGCCGGTCTGTTATCTCTATAGGGCGTATATAGTTTTTTAACCTAAATATGTTATTCTTTTATATTTATTTTTATGATTTCATATCTGTCCAAGAACGCAGTCATACTCACTACTATATTGGAAGTAAATACTGAATATACATGTGCGGTGTGTTACGATCTGTAGTATTTGAAAACAGACATATTAAACATTTCCCTCAAAATATATAACGATGATAAATACTATATTCATAGAATTATTTTTTCCTGAAAACAAACGTGCAGTTGAAATCTACTATATTCTGCGAGTATTGGTACTTTGAAAATTCGAATACGTCTGTTTTCATCAAATAGCATGTTTTGTTTGTTATAGTATTATTTTTTAACGGCTCGGGTGAATATAATTTCCAGGCAGGGAATGTGAGCCCATGTCCCCTGTCAAGAATCCTAATAACTAATAATATTTATAAACCAGATGTCTACCCCCACTGCTTATCCTTGTTAATAAATGTTTGATAGTGGATGTCAGCAGGGAACTCGACCTTTGACCTAAAATTCAAACGGATCATCCTCTTTCCACTGTCCGCCAATGAAGTTTCATGAAATTTGCTTTAGATGAAGAGGAAAAACTGTGTGGGCAAGACTTTTCATTTTCCGGTCATGGTAACTGACCTTTCAACTACTGACTTCAAAATAAACAGGGATTATCATTTCACCAAAGGCAGTCAAAGTATGACGTTGTATGAAATTAGCTTTAGAGAAAGTAAAAAAGAGTTTCATTGCGGACACGATTTTTCATGATCAAGTCACTGTGACATTGACCTTAGATTTACACTCCTCAATATTAATAGGGATCATACTCTTACCAAAGGCAGTCAACCCATGACGTTTGAATATATTTACTTCAGGGAAATAGATCAGTGACCTTGGCATTTGAACTCGAACTAAATAGGGGTCATTCTCTCACCAAATGCAGTCAACCCATGTAGTTTCATGATACATGTATTTGCTTCAGTAAATAAGGAGTTACATTGCGGCCAAGGTATTTCATGATCGTTTCAGGGTGATATTGACCTTTGACCTATTAACCTCAAAACCATCAAACGGTGCAATAGTCTTATCACAGGCAGTCAACCCATGGTGTTTCAAAAGACTTCCTTCAGGAAAAGATAAGTTACAGTGCGGACAATGCGTTTCATTATCCGGTCAGTGACCTTGACCGTTGACCCACTTAAAATCAAAAGGATCACCCTCCCGCCACAGGCAATCCATCCATTAAGTTTCATGAGATTTGCTTTAGGGAAAGTGGACTTACAGTTTACAACATTTTACATTATCATGTTACGGTGACAATGACCTTTGACCTAATGACCTCAAAATCATAGGCATTATTCTCTCACCAAATGCACTCAAACCATGAATTTTGCTGAGATTTGCTTCTGGGGAAGTGAACAGTGCAGACAAGGTTTTTCATAATCATTATTGGGCCACGGCGCCCTTGACCTTCAATATTTGATATGCACATACTGATGCTTCGTACAAAGTTTCGTCAAAATCCAACAAGTAGCGAAGACAAGATTTGTGACGGACGAACGGAAAGGCCAAATATATTCTGTCTCACCTACCACTGTGTGGTGGGGGACATAATTATAAAGACAATATTTTAGTTCATATGTATACTTTATTAAGCAAATAATTGAGTTAACATAAACTTCAGCATTGACTCTGGCCAGTGGTGTACAATGAGTCTTCTTCCACATGACGTGCAGCCTGAATGAAAATAAAGACATAGAATAAAAATATAATATAAGTCAAAGCCGATATGCTATAAACGTCCCTTGACCAAAACTGAGTAAATGGCACATCAAAGAAAGGGCCAATACATATTATATTGTGTATCATACGAGTATATGATTGATCTGACATGATTACAGAACAATTTTAATGTATTTTTCACCCAACAGTACAGCAATAATCTATTATATGGAAAGTTAAATCTGACAGAGGGTGCAATGCTCTATAAGCCATTTTTACTAGAAGAGGAATAAAAAACAGCTTTTGCCAAATCTAAAATTTTTAAATTTTACACGTTTTGTAAAACATTAATATACAATTATTTATTTTCTCTCTCAAAACCTGGTGTTGCCGCTAGTTTTAAAAATAAAACACGATTAAATGGGGCAGTTGAGAAGACACTTTTGTAGATGTTTGGTCTGTTCTGATATGAAAATGTGAAAAACAGACACAAGATTGGAAATTTGCTCTGTGTCCCTTTAAACAATTGGGGACCCATCACATAGAACATAATCATATTGTAATTTGTTGATGTTAAAGGGACACACGGCAATCTTGAAGTATTTATCAAGCAATAACATTAGCATCTCCATTTGTTAAAGGGACAATGTCCGTAACTTTTAGCTTATAAAACACACACTAATTATGTTCGCAAACATTACACACTAATCATTATTGAATATTTACTAATTAAAAGCAAGATTGTTTGACGGAATTCAATCATAACGAATAACCGCTTCGAGCGTTTGAACTCGCAGCCCAAACTAAAATTACACTCGCGGTTATAATAGTGAGCGTGAGCGTGAAGTAGCCGACATCGCTCCTACCTGAGCTAATCGCAATACATACTATGGTGAAAACCTAATGCGCTAATGGAAGTCACGTGATCGCAGAAAAGGTAAATATGGTGGGTCCCACTTTATTTACAAATAATAATTAAAAGCTTCTTTTTTTCAAACTCACGAATGTATTACTACAGACTTCTTAGGGTCTATGCTCATGTTTTCATGTATACATTGCACTGAATAAAAGTCAGACGGTTATTTGGTTATGCTCAATATCTACTTACTTGCGGACAGTGTCCCTTTAACCTGGTAACATTTTAAATTTAAACCTGCTTGCATTAAAAATTAAATAAAAGTGTCAGTTTTCATTTTGTCTTCGTTATTCTATCAAATACTTAACTAAATTATAGGTGCACTATAATCAACAGTAAGTAATGTGTAAAACAATTTCTTCTGAACTATTCTAATAAATAATATTAATGATTGCACAAATGCAAAGTATGCAGAAAAACTGACCGAACTCCAGAAGTTTTAAACAAATAAAGACTGCCTAGTGTCCCTTTAACACAAATTGCTTTCGCATGTATCCAGTACATGTAGTTTACACGAGCTCATATGACAATCACGCTGCATTATCACTGAAAACATTTTTTACTCTAACTTTGAACAGCACCGTGCAAGCATAACACGTGTGGTAATGCAAGCTCCATTTATAGAACTTCACAAGTGCAAACAATTTTTTAAAAGGCTCCCACCTCCATATGATCCAATGGCATTTAATACGGCTTGACATTCTGAAGTCGTCAGTATAAATTCACTTAGAGCTGCTCAAGGGCACGATTCATATTTGAGGCCTCTCTGAAAAACAACATCAATCCAATGTCGATGATCAAACGGAATTAGTTTATCCTTTGTTATACATAATGTAACATATTTAAAAAAGATAAGAAAAAAAGAACTAAATTGAATAAAGCATGAATACAACTTGTGCTCAATTAAACGGTTAATGTAATAAAAACATCTTTCATCATTCATTATACATGTAAAATATAATGTAGCCTGAATTGGAGATCCATAAAAACATTGTTCCACTTTCACAGCATATTTCCAGCCCATGGAATAGTCATTTGTTTTGAGACACACTGGATGCAAGCGTAGTAGCTCCACCTCCTTAAAAGCTTTTAAGTGAAGTATACTTTTTCGAAATTTTGCGCGTTTTCTTTTTGCAACAGAAAGTATCTAGTAAATGTGAATAAATGTAAATTCAAAATCACTTTCTTGCCTCAAAACTCTACTGTACATAAATATAAATCTGACCGATTTCAGTCAAATGTCAATGGCAGTTTCCATTGTTTCAATAGTAGTTGTGTCGGATTATGTATTCACGAATGTGCGAGAAAATAGGATAACATAACAATTATAGAGACAACGGTAACAATTTACATTCATGCAACTGCAAGCTCCATCTTACCCCCCCCCCACCCCCCCCCCGCACACACACCTACCGTACTTGGCTGGCGGGGGTGCGGGGCACATTGATAGCATTTCTACTAGTAATTGTTTTATTCCACGAAACGTTCTACAGTTTACAGTACATTCAGTTACTGGAAAGATCGGAGTACACGAAAAACACTTATAAATAGTGATTATTGGAGAGCACTGTAATAACAACACATAAAAATATTTTTTTAAAACTTTAATAGATTTGGCAAATATTGGGCGTGGCATGGATTGAATGTTTTACAATTGGGCTGCCGGTAAGCACAAAAGACCATTATGGCAAGCCCTTACAGCAGAAAGCATTAAGCAATAAAGCAAATTGAATATTACAATATTAAGGACATAAATACATGTGCACCAAATCAAATGTTCATTATGAAAGCAACTTTTCTGATAAGCATTTAAGCAAGTGTTGAAAGCACGGTTGATATTCAAGCATAATTACAAGTGCACCGAATTCAATCAATTTAAAATGTTTTTTAGCAATTCGTACGGACAGCAAATTTGTATATAATTTATGTTTAGATTACAATTCAGTCTCTGGGTATACAGGAGCTGAATAAAGTTAAACTGAAACGTATATGTCCTTCCTTTCACACCTTCGCTGCCCGCCGATAATTAAACACTACAACATTTAACACATCAACTAGTTATAGTCCAAAAGTTCCAGCAAGTATATAAGTGCACGTAATGTCCATGCCACGCCAGTAATTGTTGACTAGGTAAGTGGATCCAGATGAAGACATCAACTGAAATATAAAATTCAGAGAAAGCAACATGATCTTGCAACATAAAACACTGCAACATGATCTTGCAACATAAAACACTGTAACGATATTAATTGCAACATAAAAAAGTATCTTTTGAATAGAAGTCTTGACAAATAGCGAAAAGTCTAAATGAACTTGTAGGCTTCATAACCGCTGCTCCCAACTAAATTCCCTAATGTTTATTTCGCTCTTCGGGGCATTTCATTTTATTAGATACTGGGACCATACGCCGTACGACATGGGGAATACATTAAAGAAGGCTAACTCCATGTCCACCGCCATAAGCATGCCATCTTCGGGATGGTTAACATTTTGTGCGGTTGATTTTATGAATATTAAGTTCTGCTCAAACCGGGGCTAGAGGACGTGAGCGGTAGCTAGCATATCTCACTCCCACTAATGAACAGTCTCAACCAAACCGAGACTGCAATATTTCGTATGTGTCGTGCTCGGCCGTTTCCAAAGGCCCATTATCATACTCTTTTTGTACTTATACAATGTGATGACACTAGTGTCGATTTAAATCAATGATCCTGTGGGTCGGGAGGGAGGGAAATTAAGTTTTTAACTGTAAGCTCAATAAACATCATACCTCTCTGTTAAAATCTTGACGAAAGGTACATGCCGGTGTGCATGTAGAAAAATGCACCGTGAAATTTACCCAATCTCAATAATTACCTACAGCTAGTGTTTCCTCCAATAACCATTGACTATAACAGATATTATAGTCAGTATTATTGGAGAGCACTGTAATAACAACACATAAATTTTTTTTTTTAAACTTTAATAGATTTGGCAAATATTGGGCGTGGCATAGATTGAATGTTTTACAATTGGGCTGCCGGTAAGCACAAAATACCATTATGGCAAGCCCTTACAGCAGAAAGCATTAAGCAATAAAGCAAATTGAATATTACAATATTAAGGACATAAATACATGTGCACCAAATTAAATGTTCATTATGAAAGCAACTTTTCTGATAAGCATTTAAGCAAGTATTGAAAGCACGGTTGATATTCAAGCATAATTACAAGGGCACCGAATTCAATCAATTTAAAATGTTTTTTAGCAATTCGTACGGACAGCAAATTTGTATATAATTTATGTTTAGATTACAATTCAGTCTCTTGGTATACAGGAGCTGAATAAAGTTAAACTGAAACGTATATGTCCTTCCTTTCACACCTTCGCTGCCCGCCATATGGATGGGTGCCCGAACACTCCAAGTCCTAGAGTGTTCAGGCTCCCATCCACCGCCAAAAATAGGGGAAACATTTTTTGGCAGCAGCGAAGAGTGACCACCAAAAGCAAAGTATCCTAATGCCACGCCCAAAACAAAACCGGTCCAAAAAGGTATATATTTTCCTTATCACTGCCTACTTTTAGTGAAAAATTCGGCGGACACGCGCATCATTGAGTGTCCAGGCTCCCATCCATCGCCAAAAACGGAGGAAACAATTTTTTGGCAGCAGCGAAAAGTGCGTATCAAAAGCAAAATAACCGAATGCCATGCCCAAAACAGAAACGGTGCCAAAAAAGTATATATTTCCTTATCGCTGCCCACTTTTAATGAAACATTCAAATCCAGCCGGAAACAGGTTAAGAAACAAGTTGTTCCCCATATTTGATAAATGAACACCATCCGGTTCAAGACAGGTATCATCAGCCTGAATGTATTCTTGTAGCAGAAAATGGCCCCCAATAACTATTATCGCCGTAACAGCTTAACTGTTTAGTCACTTTCTGGCCCTTTCTTTTGCAAAAGGGTAGTTAGGCTAACGCCATGAAAGCCTAGAAAGTGTAGGAGACCAAATAACGACCACATTATATAAATTGACTCCAAAAACTCGGTCAGAAGCCTAATATGCTTTCTAAGAACCTTTAATGGGTATTTCTCTAAACCAGTTCCCAAGGATCACATGAGTTGATGCATCAGACATTGACAATATAAATAAATGTCAGAAAAATATGCAGTA
Source organism: Cyrtodaria siliqua (assembly GCA_037043455.1). NCBI lineage: Eukaryota > Metazoa > Mollusca > Bivalvia > Adapedonta > Hiatellidae > Cyrtodaria > Cyrtodaria siliqua. The sequence continues at coordinate 283,461 of JAWPHD010001686.1, forward strand.
TGTAAAGGCTTGAGGAAGATTGTAACCTTTAATGTGTGGCGTCAAACCCAAATTGATTGTTAAACGTTTCGAAGTTGTCATAAATTAGCAGCAGAAATAAAACATAATATAAGTGTAAAGTGTACATGTTACTCTATTTCAGACCTTGAACATTGAATGATTTCTGATGAAGCATGTATCCTTTCCTCCTGTTTCGTGTGCCTCTGTTATTTCATTTCAGTCAGCAAACAACTGATATACATTTGTCTGTATATAATATGCACATTTACCCAATTGTAATAACTTTTGCCACCTTGATAATCAAGTTTATGTCTATTCTGAACAGGTCTTTAACTGCATTTTGACATTTAACCTACGATCGGTTCTTAGACTTGTGTATCAATCATAAAGGCTAAACCATGTAACACTCCGACAGCAATACACGAAGAACATGTATCCTTTTTAAGTAAACTAGCCCGCATTAAAAAAGTTAGCCACACAACTGTGTAAACTCCCTTTAACTAATACATAAAGATGTCATGTGATGCTGACTATTGGAACGACATTTATCTCATTTATCACCTTCTTGTATGACAACCTAAAACTTGGAGGAAATGTGTTATTAAAATACAATTTGCAACCTGCCCAGGTTCTATTGTGCATATACCTTTTGGAGTTTATATAACTTTGACTATGACTATTGACTATAAACCCCAGAGCTACACAAACACACACACACACACTCTGTAGTGTGGAACCCTGCAGAGAAGTTGTTATTTTGAATCGACACAGCACAGAAGGGTTTTATAAGTTGGTGACCATGCACTAACTGGTTTAAAGGGCTGTGTATTGACTAGGGACAGGCCGAAAAGAAACAGATAACTGAACTTCAATGAACCCCTTGCAAAAATACCTGGTGCAGTATAAATAAAACATCAATAGCAGGATAATGAAACCTCATCGATCTAAAAGGATTGGCCCAACAATAAACCAATGATCAAATGGAATACCCTTAAGTTGAGGCATTATGATAAGTATGTAACTTTTGTCCATGTTTTGAATATGGACACCACTGATAAAGCACTGTCGATGCATTAAATATGAATGTATTAAACAAATGTAGGGAGATATTCCCAAACTCTACACGACATAGTTTCGAAAATCACAAAGCTGCTATGTAGCGAAGGTTTTTCTTGTATAACAAGTAAAAAGTGGAACTTTACATACAATACCAACACTGGAGGACTCTATGACCTGTTCCACACATTGCATCCGATACCGACATAACTTTTGACTGGTGTTAAGACAACTTGATGGTTACACAAAATACCAACACTGGAGGACTCTATGGTTACACAAACTGAAATATAGGGCAAAATGTTCGAGAGAATGAAACAAAATAAATCTTGAAAGAAGTGATAGAGATCCAATCATAATTAAGCATCAGCAGCAACAGCATTTGTATATAAAAATCTGTAATGAAGACATCATTGTACGCAAACTGAATAATTGTAAAGCTGATCGCTAGACGAAAAGCATTGGATGTTTTATAAACAGTCAATTTAGAAGAAAGGAGGCATGAATTGATTTTAAACTGTTAAACAGTATTAATTCAAATGAAAAATAATGCCAAAACCAAGACAATGCTTCCGCACTATCATAGACGCACGCCCCGACAGTATGACGTAACCTACCGCTCTGGGTCATGAATATGCATTGCCTCCATTGTCAGAACATCAACTGTTATTAGCAACAACAGTCAACGGCAGCAAGTTAAAATTAGCTGATATCAACAAACTGTTGAGATATACTTATCCGCAGTAAGAAAACATATTGCCTAAACACTCCAAATACATGGTTAGCATCATAAAACACGATTACACCAACAGCCTTGGAGTTAAATAATAGCAGCAGGAGCTGAAAACATAGTGCACAACAACGATAATGATAACAGCAGGCTAACATTATGGCGTAATAGACATTTCTCCATCAAGTAGATGGTTTCCAACAGATTATTCCTCTATAAATGGTTTTCATAATAGTTATTAAATAATATTTGCAGTAGCTATGGACATCATCCGCAGAATGACAACAATTATATTTAGCTCTGCCTTGAGTCGAATATATAATATTTTTCTAATGTGACTCACTGTTATTTACAGTTTTAATTGCCTCTCGAATGACTCAATAATTATTATTATTTTCATTGTTTTTGCAAATTGAATCAATTTGAGTTGAAAATGTAGTCTAACTACTGTCATTACAAACAGGATATTGTTTTTATTTTGATACCATTTTCAATTTCCTAGTGTGAACTGTTTTCAGTAACAAACAATCTACCGCCACCATATCTACAATGAACTTGCAATTTGCATACGCCTGGTGGAAAAAAGATATGATAATTTTTTATTTATTTTTTTTATATTTTTTTTGGTGATTTTTGCATTATCTACGACAACAGCATTATAAAGCGTATAAAAATGAGTCCTGTTTCCCGGAGGCTGTGATCTGTTCCTCTATCTGACGAACGTCTTGTGTACGGCCTTTTCTGCAACCAATCGAGTCACTCAACGATATGTGACGTCACTGAATAGCTGAACGTACACCCTTTGGATCTGCTGGGAGGCAACCACTGACTTTTCCAGGTGGGATCATCAACCACGTTACCGGCAGAGAACTAACCATCGAACTATTCGGCTCGCTTTCCACGACTCATTATCCAGTGTGATTATGAAAACAAAAAAGAGGCGTACAATGTATAAACCTAGCACAAATGAGTACAGATGGAGGACAAATGAAAATAAAATCCTAAATAGTAATACCAACTTATTGTAATAACTGATTGTGCAGACTTCATGTAGATCCAGTCTGTTTATTTCTATTTTATTGATTTTTTTTTTTTTTTTTTAATATTATTAGCATTATTATATATATATTATTATTATTATATTTATTTAATTATTATTATTACCCCACTATTATTATTATTCACAACACCCAAAAACTCCCTCAGTCGAAACGCACCGAGACACATAAAGATGATGTAGCATTTAGATATGATATACACTTTAGATTCCTTTAGCCAGCCAGTATATTTCCATTGACTGATATATAACCCCCAGAGGGCAAGGCACACTGCCTGTAGTATTTTGGAAGAGATTGAAATCAGTTCACATACGATCATCACTAAATAAAGATTCACTATTACAGACGTCTTGTTCTTTAAACACACCCATCAAGCGTTACACTTGCAACAGTCCTAAACATATTCAGTTAAAAAGGAGTCTAGCGAGACGCAACACAACCACATTGTTCTAATTTAGCATATATATAGAAACAGCTGATTGACCCACTTAGCGCGAACATAGAGTGCAGTAAATTCCCCAACCTGCATACAACACTAGTAAACAGTTATTACTGTACAAATATTCCATTGAAATATATCCAAAAGCATTACTCGTACAATTAAAGACTAAGTAAAAACAACCCACTGATCAAAGAATATGAAGTTGCCAATGTTTACCATTGCTAAACGACCCCGATATTGATGACGTCACTCATAAACTACACAAGATGAGATTCACCGATCAGGTTATTTAGTAACAGCGTGGGAATTAACAGCGTGGGGAACTATGACTCACTCCACATTTCGGCAATATTAATTAAATGATTTATGAGAACGTTTATTGAAAGTAAATATCAATGGGAAAGGGAATCTCACAGGATATAAACAAAGGAAGAGACGAAATAAAGCTTATGTTAATAAAATTGAAAGAAAAAGTTGGTCTGACGAGAATCGGAAATGGCCGTCAAACAAAGGAAAATAGAAAACGTTATTTGCATCCTGCCACAACGTGAACATCTGTATGAATAAATTGAAACGAATACGACCTAATCGAAGCTAAAATCACGAGCAACAGGATTATTACAAAATCATAGATCCTGCGAGTCTAATTTCAAGGAAATTAAGTTTTTAACTGTAAGCTCAAAAAACATCATACCTCTCTGTTAAAATCTTGACGAAAGGTACATGCCGGTGTGCATGTAGAAAAATGCACCGTGAAATTTACTCAATCTCAATAATTACCTATAGCTAGTGTTTCCTCCAATAACCATTGACTATAACAGATATTATAGTCAGTATTATGAACTTTCTATTATACACCATTTTTTTTAGGCACTATATTCGGCCAATGTCTAAATATGTACGATCTAAAAATGGTGTGTACTGTTTATTAACAAACACATTTTAATGACAAAACAAATACCTTGATAATGGACCTCTAGCAGCAGACAATAATCCCAAATACAATTTATGTCACGTGTCAAGTTATGTCACGGTGACCTGTCAACAACACTGCACTGTGTTGACACATAATGGGACGTTATTTCGTCCGGTAAGGATTTCGTTTTTACATAATCTACTGTATGAAATACTGTACGCGTGTTGTTAGTCTCCATAGGTACCCTTAGTGCTCGCCGACGTAGCGCGCCCAATTTCGGGTGTAAAAAAATGGCGTCTGTTTTAATTGAAAATAATCCGTAAAATAATCCGTAAAATACAAAGAAATAGTCCATGTTCGCGGAGTAAAAATGCGAACAGAACTGATATGTTATAGGTCCGTGGCATTCCTACTGTTGTTTGTTTTTTAAAGCGTTAGTTTAACGGGGTTTGCTGCGGGCATGGGCGTAACTGGTCCACCTGCTATACCTGAATTCCAAAATGGAATGTCCCTTTACTTTAGAATGAGCTGTTTATTGGTGTATTCAGCAGGTCGGGATATACTGCACTCATGTTCGCGGTAACTGGGTCAGCATCTGATTACATGCATGCTAAATTAGAACAATGATATTTGCCTGTGTTTCGAGAATAATGCGTATAGGTACATTTTAACTGAAAATGTTTAGGGCATTGTGTGTATTGCAAGCTTAATGCGCCTGGGTGCATTTTGACTGCGGGTGTTTGGGGTATTGTCGTGATCAATGGGCATATGAATAAACAAAACAAAAACAAAAAAGAAAAAAAAAAATAATAATAGTTGGGTAATAATAATAATAATAATGAATAAATGTTAATATATATAATAATAATCATAATAATTATAAATATGTCATAAAAAAAACAAAAAGACTAGATCTATATGAAGACTGAAAAATTAATTATTACCATAAGTTGGTATTAATATTTAGAATATCGTTTTATTTTCATTTGTGCTCGGTTTATACAGTGTACATTGATTTTGTTTTCATAATCACACTGGATAATGCGTCGTGGAAAGCGAGCCAGCTCTGCCGGGAAAAGTCAGCGGTTGTATGTAAATTCTCCCAGCAGTTTCAAAGGGTGTGAAGATCGTTCAGCAAGTCAGTGACGTCATAGATCGTAGAGTGGCTACAATTGCTTGCTGAATATGCCGTACAAAGACGTTAGTCAGCTAGAGGAACAGATTTTGCACTGCCTACGGAAACAGGATCGTTTTTATACACTTTATTATGGGTTTAAAGTCAGTGGGTTTTTATACACTTTATTATGGGTTTTAAGTCAGTTGGAATATAAACAATAATAATAATAATGATAAAAAACAAAAATAATTGGCTAGATATGCTTTTTATGGTATGATGTTTTACACCACTTCGTGCTGTTGTTGTAGATAATGCAAAAATCAACAAATATCATATTTTACACCAGGAGTCTTCAAATGCAAATTGTAAGTTCATTGGAGATATTGATGGGTGATGTATGGCTGTACATTGACACCTTTCCTTTTTAGCTCGACTATTCGAAGAATAAGAGAGCTTATGTAATCACCACGGGGTCGGCGTCGGCGTCGGCGTCGGCGTCGGCGTTGGCGTTGGCGTTGGCGTCGGCGTCCCACATCAAGGTTTGCGTGTAAGCTGTGTTTACAAGTGTATATCTCTTACATTTCTTATCCTACCACAACCAAATTTGTTCATGGGCTTCCTTGTAGCATTATCTTAAGGGCTGCATAAGCAATTTTGGTTCCTGTAACCCATGGGCTCCCATGGAACCCAAATTATGATAGCCCATAAAATGTGCCCTATTTCGCATCAAATTTTGCGTGTAAGCTGTGTTTACAAGTCTTATATCTCTTACAATTCTTACCCTAGCACAACCAAATTTGGCCATTAGCTTCCTTATAGCATTATCGTAAGGGCTGCTTAAGTAATTTTGGTTCCTGTAACCCCTGGGCTCCCATGGAACCCAAATTCTGATAGCCCTTAAAATATGTCTGTTTCACATCAAATTTTGCGTGTAAGCTGTGTTTACAGGTCTATATCTCTTACATTTTTTGTCCTAGCTGAACTAAATTTTGGAATTAGTTTCCTTATAGTATGTTGTAAAGGGTTGGATAAGTAATTTTGTCTTCTGCAAATTCTGGGCTCCCATGGAACCCAAATTGTGATGGCCCATAAAATGTGCAATAAAGGCAGATCTAGGTTTGCATGTAAGCATGTATATATCTATAATTTTGGTTTGGGATTTGTTATAGCATTATGCATCTTATTACTTCACCCATATTGGGGCATTGGGCTCCCTCCTCCCGCATATATGTTGCCCCCTCCCCCCGCCCCCAACCCACTCCCGCCTCTCCCCCGATCTCCCCCGCACCACACCCCCACTTCAAACTTGTTGTCCCCTCATCGCCCCTCCCCGCCCCACCTACCCCCGCCTCTCACACCCCCCACCCCCCACCACACTAGATTTTTTTTTTTTTTACATATTTCTTTGTTGTTTTAGTCAATTCTTACACATATATGTTGCACCCTCCCCCCCCACCCCCTCGATCCAAACTCACTCCTCTCCCAGCTCCCCACCCCCCACTTGAAACTATTTTTATTTTGTTTTTTTACATATTTCTGTGTTGCTTTTGTCAATTCTTACACATATATGTTGCCCCCCCTCCCCCCCCCCCCCCCCCCCAGACTTGAAACTTTTTTTTTTTTGACATATTTCTGTGTTGCTTTTGTCAATTCTTACACATATATGTTGCAACCCTCCCCGCCCCCCCCCCCCCCCCAACCCGCCCCAGACTTGAAACTTTTTTTTTTACATATTTCTGTGTTGCTTTTTTCAGTTCTTACACATATATGTTGCAACCCTCCCCGCTCCCGCCCCCATCTCCTCCCCTTCCTCCCATCCCCCCCACCCGCCGCCCACACTTGAAACTTTTTTTTTTTTTTTTTACATATTTCTGTGTTGCTTTTGTCAATTCTTACACATATATGTTGCACCCTCCCCACACCCCCCACCCCCCACCTCTCACCCCCGCCTCTCACCCCGCCACACTTGAATTATTTTTTTTACATATTTCTTTGTTGTTTTAGTCAATTCTTACACATATATGTTGCACCCTCCCCCCTGCCTCCAACTCACTCCCCCACCGCTCCCCCCCACCCCCACTTGAAACTATTTTTATTTTTATTTTTTTACATATTTCTGTGTTGCTTTTGTCAATTCTTACACATATATGTTGCCTCCTCTTACACATATATGTTGCCTCCTCTCTCTTTCCCCCCACCCCCTCTCACCCCGCTCCGCTCCACTTGATATTTTTTTTTTTTTTTACATATTTCTTTGTTGTTTTAGTCAATTCTTACACATATATACCCCACGCCTCTACCCCATCCCCACTCAAACTCGATTTTTTAATTATTTATTTTTCTTCATATTTTTGTGTTGTTTTGGTGAATTATTACATAGCTTCTTACACATATATGTTTCCCTCACCACCCCCACTCCCCCCACCATCCACCCTCGCCTCTCTCCCACCCCCTACCCGCACCCCACTCAAAACTCGATTTTTTTTTTTTATTGTTTTTTTTTACATATTTCTGTGTAGTTTTGGTCAATTCTTACACATATATACCCCACGCCTCTACCCCATCCCCACTCAAACTCGATTTTTTAATTATTTATTTTTCTTCATATTTTTGTGTTGTTTTGGTGAATTATTACATAGCTTCTTACACATATATGTTTCCCTCACCACCCCCACTCCCCCCACCATCCACCCTCGCCTCTCTCCCACCCCCTACCCGCACCCCACTCAAAACTCGATTTTTTTTTTTTATTGTTTTTTTTTACATATTTCTGTGTAGTTTTGGTCAATTCTTACACAAAGTTATGTTGTGCTCCCAACCCCACCCCACATGGTTGAAGCCTTGTTTTCTGATGGTATATACTAGCTATAAATTTATTATTCTCCGAAAAATCGAATAGTCGAGCTGCGCTGTTCTCCGACAGCTCTTGTTGTTACACATTGTTACTGCAAACAGTTCACACTAGGAAGTTTAAAATGGTCTCCAAGTAAACAATATCCTGTTTGTAATGACTGCTATAGTGTTTAGACTACATTTTCAACTCAGTGAATCAATTTGCAAAAAAACAATGAAAACAACAACAATAATAATTATTGAGTCAGTCGAGAGGCAATTAAAACTGTAAATAACAGTGAGTCACATTAGAAAAATATGATTATTTAACTCACGGACTGCAGGTAAATGATAGCTGAATGCTATTATAATATACTTCTGTCTTAAATATTATGCAAGTAGGATAAGGTTTTGCAGGTTAAAAAAATATTTACCTCGTGTCCTGCAGAAAAACACCTTTTTTTTCAAGGCAAACATGGATATGTTGAATTTTTAGAAAATGTATATGCTTGGGATAAGCTTGTGTCCCTTTAATCAAATTTTTGTTTTAGCAGAGCTAAATATAATTCTGTTCTCATTATGTCCATATATACTGCATCTATTATTTAAGAACTTTTATGAAAACCATTTATATAAGAATAATTTGTTGGACACCACCTAGTTGATGGCGAAATGCTGTATCAAGCCATAGTGTTAGCCTGTTGTTGTTATCATCATCGTTGTTGTGCACTATGTTTTTAGCTTCTGCTGCTATTATTTAACTCCAAGGTTGTTTGTGAAATTGTGTTTTATGATGCTAACCATGTAATTGGAGTTTTTAGGCAATATGCTTTCTTACTGCTGATAGGTACATCTCAACAGTTTGTTGAATTCAGCTAATTTTACATTGCTGCTGTTGACTGTTGCTACTAATAAAAGTAGTTGGTCTGACAATGGAGACAATGAATATTCATGACCAAGAGCGGTAGGTGACGTCATACCGTCCGGGCGTGCGTCTAAGATAGTGCGGAAGCATTGTGGTGAATATGGCATTATTTTAATTTGAATTAATATTGTTTAACAGTTTAAAAATAATTCATGCCTCAAGTGTACTTGTCTTTCTTTTAAATTGACTGTTTATAAAACATTCAATGCTTTTCGTCTAGCGATCAACTTTACAGTTATTCAGTTTGCGTACAATAATGTTTTCATTACAGTGGCTGTTGTTTTTATACTGATGCTGTTCTGATGATGCTTAATTTTAGTTGGATCTTTATCACATCTTTCAAGGCTTATTTGGTTTCATTCTCTCGAACATATTGGCTTATATTTCAGTTCGTGTAACCATCAAGTTGACTTAACACCAGTCAAATGTTTCTATGTCGGTATCGGATGCAATGTGTGGAACAGGTCATAGAGTACTCCAGTGTTGGTATTTTGTATGTAAAGTTCCACATTTTACCTGTTATACAAGATAAGCCTACGCCACACAGCAGCTTTGTAAATTTCAAAACTATGTCGTTTGTGTTTGGAAATATATCCCTACAATTGTTTAATACATTCATATTTAATACATCGACAGTGCTTTATCAGTGCTTTATCAGTGGTGTACATATTCAAGACCTGGAAAGAAGTTACATACTTATCATAATGCCTCATTTTAAGGCTATTCCATTTGATCATTGGTATATTTTTGGGCTATTACATTTGATCGATGAGGTTTTATTTATCCTGCACCAGGATGATGTTTATTTATAATGCACCAGTTTTTTTTTCCAGCGGTTCATTGAAGTTTAGTTATCTGTTCCATTTTGGCTTGTATCTAATCAATACACAGCACTTTAAACTAGTTTTGTGCATGGTCACTAAATTATAAAACCACTTCTATGCTGTGTTCTATTCAAAATAAAAACTTCTCTACAGGGTTCCACACTGCACACTGCAGTGTGTGCGTGCGTTTGTGTAGCTCTGGGGTTTATAGTCAATAGTCATAGTCATATTATATAAACAACAGGGCGTCCAAAAAGTATATGCACAATAGAACCTGGACAGGTTGCAAACTGTATTTTAATAACACACTTCCTCAAGTTCAACAACTACATCTTAGGTTGTCATACAAGAAGGTGATAAATGAGATAAATGTCATTCCAATAGTCAGCATCACGATGCCATCTCCTTTCTGTATTAGTTAAAGGGAGTTTACATAGTTTTGTGGCTAACCTTTTAAATGTGGGCTAGTTTACTTGAAAAGGATACTGTTCTTCGTGTATTGTTGTCGGAGTGTTTGGCTGGATTAGCCTTTAGACAGTTATATATCGTTATGCAAATACTTGGTATTTCTATTTTGGCTGATAAAACAGTGGAGCAACGACATCAATTGAGCTTGTAGCCTGTAAACAGTCATGTACCGATTGATTGACTTACTGTTCATCAATTACTTAGGCCTCTGATGATGATTACAAAAGTCTAAAATCGATCGTAGGTAAAAGGTTAAAATGCAGTTCAAGTCATGTTTAAAATAGAAATAAACTTGATTATCCAGGTGACAAAAGTTAATACACTTGGGAAAATGTGCATATTATACACAAACATATGTATATAAGTTGTTTGCTGACTGAAATGAAATAACAATGGCACACGAAACAGTACAAACGGACACATGCTTAATCAGAAATCATTCAGAGTTCAATGTCTGAAACTGAGTTAAAGGGACACACGGCAATCTTGAAGTATTTATCAAGCAATAACATTAGCATCTCCATTTGTTAAAGGGACAATGTCCGTAACTTTTAGCTTATAAAACACACACTAATTATGTTCGCAAACATTACACACTAATCATTATTGAATATTTACTAATTAAAAGCAAGATCGTTTGACGGAATTCAATCATAACGAATAACCGCTTCGGGCGTTTGAACTCGCAGCCCAAACTAAAATTACACTCGCGGTTATAATAGTGAGCGTGAGCGTGAAGTAGCCGACATCGCTCCTACCTGAGCTAATCGCAATACATACTATGGTGAAAACCTAATGCGCTAATGGAAGTCACGTGATCGCAGAAAAGGTAAATATGGTGGGTCCCACTTTATTTACAAATAATAATTAAAAGCTTCTTTTTTTCAAACTCACGAATGTATTACTACAGACTTCTTAGGGTCTATGCTCATGTTTTCATGTATACATTGCACTGAATAAAAGTCAGACGGTTATTTGGTTATGCTCAATATCTACTTACTTGCGGACAGTGTCCCTTTAACCTGGTAACATTTTAAATTTAAACCTGCTTGCATTAAAAATTAAATAAAAGTGTCAGTTTTCATTTTGTCTTCGTTATTCTATCAAATACTTAACTAAATTATAGGTGCACTATAATCAACAGTAAGTAATGTGTAAAACAATTTCTTCTGAACTATTCTAATAAATAATATTAATGATTGCACAAATGCAAAGTATGTAGAAAAACTGACCGAACTCCAGAAGTTTTAAACAAATAAAGACTGCCTAGTGTCCCTTTAACACAAATTGCTTTCGCATGTATCCAGTACATGTAGTTTACACGAGCTCATATGACAATCACGCTGCATTATCACTGAAAACATTTTTTACTCTAACTTTGAACAGCACCGTGCAAGCATAACACGTGTGGTAATGCAAGCTCCATTTATAGAACTTCACAAGTGCAAACAATTTTTAAAAAGGCTCCCACCTCCATATGATCCAATGGCATTTAATACGGCTTGACATTCTGAAGTCGTCAGTATAAATTCACTTAGAGCTGCTCAAGGGCACGATTCATATTTGAGGCCTCTCTGAAAAACAACATCAATCCAATGTCGATGATCAAACGGAATTAGTTTATCCTTTGTTATACATAATATAACATATTTAAAAAAGATAAGAAAAAAAGAACTAAATTGAATAAAGCATGAATACAACTTGTGCTCAATTAAACGGTTAATGTAATAAAAACATCTTTCATCATTCATTATACATGTAAAATATAATGTAGCCTGAATTGGAGATCCATAAAAACATTGTTCCACTTTCACAGCATATTTCCAGCCCATGGAATAGTCATTTGTTTTGAGACACACTGGATGCAAGCGTAGTAGCTCCACCTCCTTAAAAGCTTTTAAGTGAAGTATACTTTTTCGAAATTTTGCGCGTTTTCTTTTTGCAACAGAAAGTATCTAGTAAATGTGAATAAATGTAAATTCAAAATCACTTTCTTGCCTCAAAACTCTACTGTACATAAATATAAATCTGACCGATTTCAGTCAAATGTCAATGGCAGTTTCCATTGTTTCAATAGTAGTTGTGTCGGATTATGTATTCACGAATGTGCGAGAAAATAGGATAACATAACAATTATAGAGACAACGGTAACAATTTACATTCATGCAACTGCAAGCTCCATCTTACACCCCCCCCCACCCCCCCCGCACACACACCTACCGTACTTGGCTGGCGGGGGTGCGGGGCACATTGATAGCATTTCTACTAGTAATTGTTTTATTCCACGAAACGTTCTACAGTTTACAGTACATTCAGTTACTGGAAAGATCGGAGTACACGAAAAACACTTATAAATAGTGATTATTGGAGAGCACTGTAATAACAACACATAAAAATATTTTTTTAAAACTTTAATAGATTTGGCAAATATTGGGCGTGGCATGGATTGAATGTTTTACAATTGGGCTGCCGGTAAGCACAAAAGACCATTATGGCAAGCCCTTACAGCAGAAAGCATTAAGCAATAAAGCAAATTGAATATTACAATATTAAGGACATAAATACATGTGCACCAAATCAAATGTTCATTAAGAAAGCAACTTTTCTGATAAGCATTTAAGCAAGTGTTGAAAGCACGGTTGATATTCAAGCATAATTACAAGTGCACCGAATTCAATCAATTTAAAATGTTTTTTAGCAATTCGTACGGACAGCAAATTTGTATATAATTTATGTTTAGATTACAATTCAGTCTCTGGGTATACAGGAGCTGAATAAAGTTAAACTGAAACGTATATGTCCTTCCTTTCACACCTTCGCTGCCCGCCGATAATTAAACACTACAACATTTAACACATCAACTAGTTATAGTCCAAAAGTTCCAGCAAGTATATAAGTGCACGTAATGTCCATGCCACGCCAGTAATTGTTGACTAGGTAAGTGGATCCAGATGAAGACATCAACTGAAATATAAAATTCAGAGAAAGCAACATGATCTTGCAACATAAAACACTGCAACATGATCTTGCAACATAAAACACTGTAACGATATTAATTGCAACATAAAAAAGTATCTTTTGAATAGAAGTCTTGACAAATAGCGAAAAGTCTAAATGAACTTGTAGGCTTCATAACCGCTGCTCCCAACTAAATTCCCTAATGTTTATTTCGCTCTTCGGGGCATTTCATTTTATTAGATACTGGGACCATACGCCGTACGACATGGGGAATACATTAAAGAAGGCTAACTCCATGTCCACCGCCATAAGCATGCCATCTTCGGGATGGTTAACATTTTGTGCGGTTGATTTTATGAATATTAAGTTCTGCTCAAACCGGGGCTAGAGGACGTGAGCGGTAGCTAGCATATCTCACTCCCACTAATGAACAGTCTCAACCAAACCGAGACTGCAATATTTCGTATGTGTCGTGCTCGGCCGTTTCCAAAGGCCCATTATCATACTCTTTTTGTACTTATACAATGTGATGACACTAGTGTCGATTTAAATCAATGATCCTGTGGGTCGGGAGGGAGGGAAATTAAGTTTTTAACTGTAAGCTCAATAAACATCATACCTCTCTGTTAAAATCTTGACGAAAGGTACATGCCGGTGTGCATGTAGAAAAATGCACCGTGAAATTTACCCAATCTCAATAATTACCTACAGCTAGTGTTTCCTCCAATAACCATTGACTATAACAGATATTATAGTCAGTATTATTGGAGAGCACTGTAATAACAACACATAAATTATTTTTTTTTAAACTTTAATAGATTTGGCAAATATTGGGCGTGGCATAGATTGAATGTTTTACAATTGGGCTGCCGGTAAGCACAAAATACCATTATGGCAAGCCCTTACAGCAGAAAGCATTAAGCAATAAAGCAAATTGAATATTACAATATTAAGGACATAAATACATGTGCACCAAATTAAATGTTCATTATGAAAGCAACTTTTCTGATAAGCATTTAAGCAAGTATTGAAAGCACGGTTGATATTCAAGCATAATTACAAGGGCACCGAATTCAATCAATTTAAAATGTTTTTTAGCAATCCGTACGGACAGCAAATTTGTATATAATTTATGTTTAGATTACAATTCAGTCTCTGGGTATACAGGAGCTGAATAAAGTTAAACTGAAACGTATATGTCCTTCCTTTCACACCTTCGCTGCCCGCCATATGGATGGGTGCCCGAACACTCCAAGTCCTAGAGTGTTCAGGCTCCCATCCACCGCCAAAAATAGGGGAAACATTTTTTGGCAGCAGCGAAGAGTGACCACCAAAAGCAAAGTATCCTAATGCCACGCCCAAAACAAAACCGGTCCAAAAAGGTATATATTTTCCTTATCACTGCCTACTTTTAGTGAAAAATTCGGCGGACACGCGCATCATTGAGTGTCCAGGCTCCCATCCATCGCCAAAAACGGAGGAAACAATTTTTTGGCAGCAGCGAAAAGTGCGTATCAAAAGCAAAATAACCGAATGCCATGCCCAAAACAGAAACGGTGCCAAAAAAGTATATATTTCCTTATCGCTGCCCACTTTTAATGAAACATTCAAATCCAGCCGGAAACAGGTTAAGAAACAAGTTGTTCCCCATATTTGATAAATGAACACCATCCGGTTCAAGACAGGTATCATCAGCCTGAATGTATTCTTGTAGCAGAAAATGGCCCCCAATAACTATTATCGCCGTAACAGCTTAACTGTTTAGTCACTTTCTGGCCCTTTCTTTTGCAAAAGGGTAGTTAGGCTAACGCCATGAAAGCCTAGAAAGTGTAGGAGACCAAATAACGACCACATTATATAAATTGACTCCAAAAACTCGGTCAGAAGCCTAATATGCTTTCTAAGAACCTTTAATGGGTATTTCTCTAAACCAGTTCCCAAGGATCACATGAGTTGATGCATCAGACATTGACAATATAAATAAATGTCAGAAAAATATGCAGTATGTAAAGGCTTGAGGAAGATTGTAACCTTTAATATGTGGCGTCAAACCCAAATTGATTGTTAAACGTTTCGAAGTTGTCATAAATTAGCAGCAGAAATAAAACATAATATAAGTGTAAAGTGTACATGTTACTCTATTTCAGACCTTGAACATTGAATGATTTCTGATGAAGCATGTATCCTTTCCTCCTGTTTCGTGTGCCTCTGTTATTTCATTTCAGTCAGCAAACAACTGATATACATTTGTCTGTATATAATATGCACATTTACCCAATTGTAATAACTTTTGCCACCTTGATAATCAAGTTTATGTCTATTCTGAACAGGTCTTTAACTGCATTTTGACCTTTAACCTACGATCGGTTCTTAGACTTGTGTATCAATCATAAAGGCTAAACCATGTAACACTCCGACAGCAATACACGAAGAACATGTATCCTTTTTAAGTAAACTAGCCCGCATTAAAAAAGTTAGCCACACAACTGTGTAAACTCCCTTTAACTAATACATAAAGATGTCATGTGATGCTGACTATTGGAACGACATTTATCTCATTTATCACCTTCTTGTATGACAACCTAAAACTTGGAGGAAATGTGTTATTAAAATACAATTTGCAACCTGCCCAGGTTCTATTGTGCATATACCTTTTGGAGTTTATATAACTTTGACTATGACTATTGACTATAAACCCCAGAGCTACACAAACACACACACACACACTCTGTAGTGTGGAACCCTGCAGAGAAGTTGTTATTTTGAATCGACACAGCACAGAAGGGTTTTATAAGTTGGTGACCATGCACTAACTGGTTTAAAGGGCTGTGTATTGACTAGGGACAGGCCGAAAAGAAACAGATAACTGAACTTCAATGAACCCCTTGCAAAAATACCTGGTGCAGTATAAATAAAACATCAATAGCAGGATAATGAAACCTCATCGATCTAAAAGGATTGGCCCAACAATAAACCAATGATCAAATGGAATACCCTTAAGTTGAGGCATTATGATAAGTATGTAACTTTTGTCCATGTTTTGAATATGGACACCACTGATAAAGCACTGTCGATGCATTAAATATGAATGTATTAAACAAATGTAGGGAGATATTCCCAAACTCTACACGACATAGTTTCGAAAATCACAAAGCTGCTATGTAGCGAAGGTTTTTCTTGTATAACAAGTAAAAAGTGGAACTTTACATACAATACCAACACTGGAGGACTCTATGACCTGTTCCACACATTGCATCCGATACCGACATAACTTTTGACTGGTGTTAAGACAACTTGATGGTTACACAAAATACCAACACTGGAGGACTCTATGGTTACACAAACTGAAATATAGGGCAAAATGTTCGAGAGAATGAAACAAAATAAATCTTGAAAGAAGTGATAGAGATCCAATCATAATTAAGCATCAGCAGCAACAGCATTTGTATATAAAAATCTGTAATGAAGACATCATTGTACGCAAACTGAATAATTGTAAAGCTGATCGCTAGACGAAAAGCATTGGATGTTTTATAAACAGTCAATTTAGAAGAAAGGAGGCATGAATT